>LPNX010874735.1:97368-152613 GCA_001517045.1 Pseudotsuga menziesii
CCCACACCACCGCTGTGGCTTTTCATGCTCTCAGCCTCTTTCACTTCATCGTGAATGCTGGACCAATCCCTCTTGGTCATGACACTTAGTGTCTCCGGTTCATTCCAGACCTCTAAACCATGGAGCCTCCCCACCTGATTTCCTCAGCTGCTAGGAACTTCATCGTCTCACTAGCACCTTTTTCATTGCCGCTCATTCCGAGCTTTCCAGGATAGTCACATGTCCACATGCACCCCTAGGATGCTCTCATAGTCCTCGCTCCCAGCGATACCTATATCCAAACATTGAATAGATTCACATGTTTAGTTTATTCTCATTAGTTTGATCTCTAGAACAAGAGCTTAAAACATCATAACCACAACATATACACATGTATATTCATAAGCAAAATAATCCAATACTTAGCTGTATTGTGCGTTTCCTCGTTGGTCCACAGGATCCTGCTTCGCTTTGCAAGCCTTGGGATCGCTTATGGACTTGGATGTTAGGTCAACACACAGGCTGCTCCACAACATCAAATAATTAATGTCCAGCCAGTACATCCTCATGTCGACTGGGCTTGGAACTTTACCACGACCATTTCCAGGTCTAGGATCTACTATGGATCCCTAGGCATATAACAGCCCAACATACACTTATACCAACATACACTTATATCAACAATAATAAATGCACTTATATCAACAATACACTTATACCAACATACACTTATATCAACAATAACCCTTACTCCGCAACCCCTCACAACAACCATTTGCCTTTTATCTTTAGGGTGCAACACCCAACTGCATCTATTTAGCTTGTCAACACAAGCAATATAAGCAAACTCATCAGCGTTATTGCTCTAAAACTGTAATCATATTTCATATCATTCACTATCAAGTATTGAGACACCAGGAGTGCGTCCACTCCCTAGGGTGTAGTCAATATTGAAAACCCTTTCATGACTCGACATCGGAAAAGTGTGCACCCTTTCCCGGTGTGTGCCATGTAGGTCCTATTCATACTCAAGCAATCGGTCATCATGGAAATAAAATCAAAATAGGTTCTACATATGGAATTTTAATAATTTGACATGCATATTCTTAGCAAGGGTCATAGAACACTTATCCATTTGCTGACGCAGTATTCCTTTGTTAAGGAGGAATGGGGATCCCTTCTCTGAGTTGACAGTCCCTCGGTTAGCCATCCCAACTCCTTTTTACATTTCATATTCACACATATCTTACCGACATAATCCATACCATCTCACTCATGTTGCTTACCAAACATGTAGTGCAGATGAGACATTTCCAAAATGTCCAATGGAGTTTCACCCGAAACCCATTTCCAAGATAAGGGAAAACCTTCCCATGAAGTTTGGCTCCTACAGGCCATCACACATGATCTTCCTGCAGTGTGTACCCCTGGCACATTCATCCAATAGCCAAACAGTCAATCATTACCTGATAATACAATCCAAATTGATCGTTCCATAACCAAGCAATGACATTAGTAATTAAATTCAATAAGAATTTGCAACTTTGTCTACTACAGAAATTGATTTGCTTAGCAATGAGGTGATCCTCATTTGTGAGTCTCTTGTAAGCAGCACCATTATGCCCATTATAATTTTATGCATACTAGCATAATATGAATACCCACTTACAATGTGTCCTTCTGACACAATCTTATGCAAGCTAATAGTGATTAGTAGTTGTCAGCAATTTCTTAAATCCAAAATTCACAATTCAAATTTAACAACCCATTATGCATACCAACTATTTTCACAGCAATGAGACTCTTCTCATAAGGTTTGGCTCTTTCACAAGGTAGATTCCGGCATTTGTCATGGTCTTACTCTCATTGCCATGCTCTAAATAATCTACCTGAAACCTGAGCTTCAATCAACCAAACACTTGGTAAGTCTGGATGCATATAACCTTTTCATTGCTGCAACCATCACTGAAGCATTTTCAGAATTTATAAAATTCAAATACTTCGAGCTGTTAATCACATCAATATTACCAAAACTCATTTACTTCATGCAATCATTACCATACTAACATTCGCAATGTATAGTCACATCATTCATGAAATTAAATGAAATGTTTAGATACTCCTTACTTCACAAGCATATCATTTGTACCACCTTGCTCTTCCCTAGAGAATTCCCAGCAGCCAATTGATCATGACTATCCTCTTTATGCACTTACTATCCTGCATTCTTAACAGCCTTTGAAATGGTTCCTGAATTGTCATCAATTCATCATTTCAGCCATTAGTTATTTATAATATCACATGCACTCATCTCAATGCATTCATGCAATGCATCACAACATTTGCACCTATACTTATGCAATCAGTCACTCACTCCCTTCATATGCATCCATTCAATGCATGACTACAAGATTTATAAAATATTTTTAATGCGTATCCATTCAATGCTACCTTCCATTGATTCAGGAATACTATGCATTCAACATACCATGCATGGCCTAACCATGACTACTTCATATAAGATGCATTACTATAATCAAGATCATCAATACTTACTTTCCTTGGGATACCAAGCTCAATCAATATATACAGGCATGACACCCTTCTATATGAACGTAGTATAACATTCAAATATCCACATGGTATGAGGTCTCTTACCTTTACCACTCCTTGAAATTTGTCATAATTAAACCATTACCTGCATGAATCCTACTTACACCTTCGACATTACCAGTGTAGTCGGCATCTTGCAGAGGATTGCAGAATTTGCTCACCAACTTTGATTATGGGCTGGTTGCCTTATCCCTTCCTCTAGAGGGTTGCTAGTCACATTTGTCAGCATCAACAACATATTCAGCCAGGCCCATGTTGTCATTGGTTTTTCCACTAATGCCAACACCAATGCAATAACTATGTCACATGCCCCAATTTTGTAAAATAATGTTATCTTATTTTGATTTTATTCCCAGACATTATGTTAAATTTAATGCTAAGTGGAAACTGATGACTCAGCAGAGTCAAGGATGTGGAATGTAATTCTGAATATTTAAATTTAAATAAATAAAAGTGTAGACAACAGCCTGGGAAAGCTGTTAAAAAGAGTGTTACTGGTCAAGTTGGTGGAAGGAACTAGGTGGAGAGCAAAAAGACAAGTGGCAGCATTCTCAAACACTTCCTATGTTGCAGGTGGCAACTTCCCTACATTTGGGGTCATGATCCCCCAAGAATGTGGGATTAGAGCAGGTGGCTCAATTAATGACAACTAACCCAAAAATACCTAGGCAATCTTATTAAAAGTGCCCAATGTAGAGAGCTGAGGCTGCTCATTCCAGGAGAAGAATCATTCAGGTGAATGGACTTCAAGGAATTCATTGGGAAAGGGAAATTGGAAGGAAGGATTTTGAGGGGTAAACTGCAGAAAGTTGATCTAGTACAACTTTGCAGCTGAAAGATTTTACTGCAGTATGCAAAGTTGGTATTGAGTCTTAGGATTGGTACTTTGTTGATTGCCCCACCTAGTTCCAGCCAAGCAGACCAGAACAGGCTCGGGGGTCCTGAGAAGTCGTTTTTTGAGCGCTCTCCAGGAGTTGGTAGGGAGGAACGACCTCCCATTGTTGTTGTCGTCCAGCTTTAAAGACAGGTTCCATTATCTTTTAATTTCTGTGTTATAGTTTATCTCTATGTATGATCAATAAATGAATGATGTTATGTTATGTTGTGTTGAAATCTCTTAGTTATTCTAGACTAAATTTGTACTATGATGAAAGATAAATCCTACCTGTGTTTTTCCCCATCTGGAGTAATCCAGATCGTACTCTAGAAAAGGTAGTTTGTTTAAGTAAATGAAGTATGATAGAAATATGAATGAATCGAATATTTATGTTTTCAGAGTAATGAAATGTTACTTCTCAGTAGTTAGTTGTTTTCTAGAAAGTTTATTAATTTTATTTGCAGACATGTTCTCAAAAATAGGCTGTGTAAATAGCATGTTAGTATAGAACAATACTTATATTACTGATTTACATTAGTAGGTTTAACTTTATAAATTATTTTCTACACAGTCTCTATTTCCATAAACTGTACTTTTACATTGGAAAAAGAGGAATTAGTTTTATCAATTGAAAGTTAATAGTTTGTGTTAAGAAAAGATATAAAAATAATACTGATAGCTTATCTTCTTCTTTTAAGTGACAAGTAATCTTCCTGCATCTATCTGAACTATAGTTAAAAAAATATGATAAAGGTTATAGTAGTCCTTTCTTAGTTTTAACAGCTAAAGGACAGTAGTAACTTAGGGTTTTAAGTTAATATTATAAACTATTTTTATACTATTGTAGAACTGTGTAATTATAAAGAATACTGATAAGTAAGGAGGTTCTTTTAATTTTGTGCTCTAAGTAAGTCTACAGATACAAACTGAATTAAACTAACACAAATATTACAAACTGCTTTCAGTCGTAACCACTATACAAATAAGAACCAACATAAACTTAAGAATGTATGTTATACTTAAATAATAGTATTATAAATATAAATAATATTATTATTATTCTTAAATAGTGACAATTATAGGTTAATAATTTATAAAAACAATGTTTATGAGTATTATAAATTACTTAGACTAAAGAAGAAATACTCATATCTAAGATTCTAGTGTTAGAGTTGCAAATATGCTGTACTGTCATTACATTTTTCCAAGCTTGTTTATTTGAACAACTGATGAAAATCAAATGATTTTACCTTATAGGAGTTGTCTAGTGTTTAGCAGCTTATTGATATAAGCTTTTTAATTTGCAAACAAAATACTGCTGAAACTAATAGATCTTTTAAAAATATATACTCGATCGATTATACCTGTAAAAACCTGTAAGAAACAGTATTCATCTGCGTTAGCACGAATGCTAAGTAAGCCCCGGATTTAAAGGTAGATTCCACCTACTGACATAAAAGAACTAATCAGTAAACTGAAGAAAATAGCACACCAAAAGATTTTAATCTTGCTACGAAAAATAAAATGTTAAGTTATTTTAGAAACCAATTACTTAACTGTTTCTTTATGCCAACTGTTAGCTGTTAGTAGAATCGCAGGTTATAACATTTATTGTTAATTCAAAAATTTTAAATTTTTGTGAAAATTTGGGGTTGTGACATGTGGCAGTAGAGCATAAGGTTCAAACACTAGGCCTTGATGCAGCCCGAATAGCTTTCATAAAACAGTAAATTAAATTATTATGCTAACGTATTTTAATTTTTTTTTATGTTATTCAACAAAGAATTGTCTTTTTCTGAATTTTAACAGGCAGGTATGGAAAGGCTGGGAGAGTATGCACAGGAGGAGTCTCCAGCTACAGAAACAAGAAATTTACCCAGAGATCCTATACCAGAGGATGTAACTACAAATTCCTCAGAGCTGTTATAGACTATAAAAGATTTGAAAACTGAAATGGAGTCTGTAAAGAAAGAGAATGAAAGGATTCTGAGGGCTCAAGAAGAGCTAAATCAGATCCTAATGGAAAATTTTCAAACCGAAGGAAGGGGTGGAAGGTCAGGATCTGAAGATGCTAGTCATCCAAGAAAATATAAAAAGATGAAGCATACAAAAACTGAAAGTAGTTCATCATCAGAAGTGTTTGGTGAACGACAAAGTTACCATACTACTAGTGACAGTAGTGATGATGATCTGTAAGTCAAGAAGAGGAAATATAAACCTTATGAGGAAATCTCAGGGGAATTCAAAAAGATAAAACCACCAACCTTTAATGGAGAGACTGAGAAGGAGGACCTGAGTCCTGGTTGTCCGGGATGAAGAAGTACTTCCAAATATATAATTATTCTAACCAGTTAAAGGCTAGGATGGCTATATATAACCTCTCAGGAAAGGCTGATATTTGGTGGTAGGACTTGAAGAGAGTTAAGGGTATAAAAGAGAAAGAATTTACTTGGAGTATCTTTAAGCGGTATTTTAAAAAGAAATTTCTGTCTGAGCAGTATTACGAGGAAAGAGCTAAGGAGTTTTACTAACTAAAGTTAGGTTCAATGACAATGAAGGATCTGAACAACAAATTCTTAAGTCTACTTAGTTATGTACCCTACCTAGTAGATGAGAAACCAAAAGTACAACGATTCCTTAGTTGTTTACCGTATCATATTAAAGATAGAATTGAATATGATAACCCAAATACCTTGGAGGAAGCTATGAGGAAGGCTAATTTATGTTTTGAGCAGAATTGGAAGAAAGAAAGCTTGGCCAACTGGAAGGCTAAGAAAAATAATAATCAGTCCGAATTTAAGAAGAAGGATTTTGTGCCTGACAGGAATTTCAAGAATAAAAAGGCCAAAAACTATTCTAACAACAAGAATTTCTAGGGAAATAGGAATAGTACACCCAACAATCAGAACAATTTTAAGGGTAAGGAAACTGCAAATAATCATGGAAATATTAATAATAGTTTTGAGCATAAAGAGCCTGTCAAGTGCTAGGAATGTAATGGCCCACACTATGCTTTAGTTTGTCCAAACCGGAAGAAAACTGTTAGCAACATTCATACCGTACAGGAGGAGATGACTGTTGGGGAACTAGCAAGGAGCATGCCCAGAATTAATGCAGCCTTGGAGAACCAACAAGTTGAATATCAGAATTCCATGGTGGAAGTAGAAGGTATGATTAATCAGACCCCTGTAACTATTTTAATTGATCTAGGAGCTAGTCTCAGTTATATTGCACCTCAGATAGTGGAAAAATGTAAGTTATTTGTCGATAAGTTTGAGAATTCATGGTTAGTTTAATTAGCCACTAGGGCTAAAAGAAAAGTAAATTGCTTTGTGAAAGGATGTGCTTTACTTATAAATAAATTTGAAACTGTTGTTAAAATTAATGTTTTGCCACTTGGTTCATATGATTTGCTGATTGGTATGGACTAGTTAGAATAGCATAGAGTAATCTTAAACTGTTACGATAAAAATTTCACATGCTTAAATAGTGATTAACAACCAATAAATGTTAAGGGTATTCCTAGAAAAACTATGGTAAGGCGTACTTTTGCTTTACAACTTAAAAGAGCTGTTAGAAAAAGATGTAAAGCTTACGCTATAACAATTACCGATGAAGAAAGTAAAATTAAAATAGATAAGTTAAAAATAGAATATATCCCTGTTTTAAAAGAATATGTTGATGTATTCCCAGAAGAAATTATGGGATTACCTCCTAAAAGGGAATTGGATTTTACCATTGAGTTGGTACCGGGTGCAATACCTAGCTCAAAGACCCCTTACCGAATGAACATATTGGACTTAATGAGTTAAAATCGCAATTAAAAGAGTTAATTGATAAAAAGTATATTCGGCCAAGTGTGTCTCCCTGGGGGGCACCTGTCATCTTTGTTAAAAAGAAAGACGAAACTATGCGATTATGCATAGACTACCATCCGCTAAACAAGATGAATATTAAAAATCGATATCTGTTGCCTCACATAGATAATCTGTTTGATCAACTACATGGAGCCACGGTGTTTTCGAAGATAGATTTAAGGTCAGGATATCATCAAGTGAGGATGAAAGATGAAGACATCTTCAAGACAGCCTTTAGAACAAGATACGGTCACTACGAATTTGTCGTAATGCCATTCGGGCTTACTAACACCCCTGCTGTCTTTATGTGTTTAATGAACAATATAATGCATGCGTATTTAGATAAGTTTGTGGTCGTGTTTATTGACAACATCCTAATCTATTCAAAAACTAAATAAGAACATAAAGAACACCTAAAAATTGTTTTGCAAGAGTTGCGAGAACATCAACTCTTCGCAAAGTTTAGTAAGTGTGACTTCTTTAAGGATAAGATTCAGTATTTAGGTCACATAGTGGCTAAGGAAGGAATTTTCGTAGATCCTAAAAAGATACGGGCAATTGAATATTGGCCGGTTCCTAAATATGTGACGGATGTTAGATCTTTCATGGGCATTACCAGTTACTACTGGAGGTTCTTTGAAGGCTTTTCGAAGATAGCCAATCCGATAACTTCCTTGCAAAAGAAAGGAAAGAAGTTCGACTAGAACCAGAAATGCGAAGAAAGCTTTAAGAAGTTAAAATTTTTATTAACCAGTGCACCTATTTTAAGAATAGCAGATCATAATAAAGAGTTTGTAGTATGCACTGATGCTTGTAATGAAGGCTTAGGCGGTGTTTTGACTCAATAAGGGCATGTTATTGCCTATGATTCTAGAAAGTTAAAAATTCACAAAAAGAATTACGCAACATATGATCTGGAAGTAGTAGCTGTGATACATGCCTTAAAAATGTGGCGACACCACCTAATTGGCAGAAAATTTGTTTTAATGACTGATAATTAATGATTGAAATATCTTTTAGATCAGCCTAGTTTAAATGCTAGACAAGCTAGGTGGTTAGCTTTCTTAAGCGAGTATGATTTTGAAATCCAGCATATAAAAGGTAAAGAAAATAAATTTGTTGATGCATTAAGTAGGAATGGACGGCTGAATTTTGCAACAGCAATCAACACTTATATTTCAGACTTAGATGAACAGATTAAAGAAGGGGTAAAACAAGATGAAATTTATCAGAAAGTGCAAGCTAAAGCTAAGAAAAACCCCACAGGAAACTTAATAAAAGGTTACAGTTTAAATGAAAACGAGTTTTTACTGTATAAATATAAACTGTATGTACCTAACGTACCTAAAGTCAAGCTATTAATTCTAGATGAAATCCATAAAACACCATATTTAGGTCATCCAGGTTATCAAAAGACTATAACCATGCTAAGAAAAGAGTATTTTTGGCCAAATATGAAAACTGAAGGAGCTGAATATATTGCAAGGTGTTTAGAATGTCAACAGGTAAAAACCGAACACCAACACCTAGCTGGTTTGCTACAGCCTTTACCTATCCCTAGATGGAAATGGGAAGTGATTAGTTTAGACTTTATTACTGGACTGCCTGGAAATCAGAATCAGAATGACTCTATTATGGTAGTGGTTGATAAGTTAAGTAAGGCAGCTCATTTTATACCTGTTAAAACTACTTACAAGGCTGCCAATATAGCTGATATTTTTCTAAAGCAGATTTTTCGATTACATGGAGTACCAAAAGTTATAATCTCAGACAGGGATCCTAAGTTCACAGGAAACTTTTGGAAGTCCTTGTTTAAAGGATTAAATACAACATTGAATTTCAGTACTTCTTTCCATCCTCAAACAGATGGACAAACTGAAAGGGTAAACCAGGTACTGGAAGATTTATTGAGAATGTATGTGAAAGATTAGCCAGGTAAGTGGGAAGACTATTTACATCTAGTAGAATTTGCATATAATAATAATTATCAGACATCAGCTAGATTCAGTCCATTTGAAATTTTATACGGACGAAAATGTAATACTCCTATCTCTTGGAGTAATCTCGTAGATAGATTGGTATTAGGTCCAGCATTGTTGAAATAAATGGAGGAAATTGTGAAACAAGTGCAAGGAAATTTAAAAGTGGCACAGGATCGGCAGAAAAGTCAAGCATACTTGAAAAGAACTCTAAAGAAGTTCCAGGTAGGTGAATATGTGTTCATCAAGGTAAGGCCCAAGAAGAGCTCTCTAAGACTGCGGAGTTGTGTAAAACTGACACCTCATTATTGTGGTCCATTTGAAATTCTGTCTAGGATTGGTCAAGTAGCTTATCAACTAGCATTACCACCTAACTTAAGAGTATATAATGTTTTTCACATTTTCGTTTTAAAGAAATATGTTCATGATGCTACCCATGTAGTTAATTGAAATGTTGTACAGGTGGAACCATAAGGAGAATTTCTGGTGGAACCGGACTGTATCCTCAGGAGGAGGGAAATTACACTTCAGAACTGTACCATTGGACAGGTGAAGGTGCAATGGAAGCACCTTAGTCCTAAAGAAGCCACCTAGGAATTGGAAAGTAAGATGCGAGATACATATCCAATTCTGTTCCAGGGGAGTTCGGAGGATGAAGAATAAATAACATCGAGGACGATGTTATATTCTAAGGGGGTGTGTATGTCACATGCCCCAATTTTGTAAAATAATGTTATCTTATTTTGATTTTATTCCCAGACATTATGTTAAATTTAATGCTAAGTGGAAACTGATGACTCAGCAGAGTCAAGGATGTGGAATGTAATTCTGAATATTTAATTTTAAATAAATAAAAGTGGAGACAACAACCTGGGAGAGCTGTTAAAAAGAGTGTTACTGGTCAAGTTGGTGGAGGGAACTAGGTGGAGAGCAAAAATACAAGTGGCAGCATCCTCAAACACTTCCTATGTTGCAGGTGGCAACTTCCCTACATTTGGGGTCATGATCCCCCAAGAAAGTGGGATCAGAGCAGGTGGCTCAATTAATGAAAACTAACCCAAAAATACCTAGGAAATCTTATTAAAAGTGCCCAATGTAGAGAGCTGAGGCTGCTCATTCTAGGAGAAGAATCATTCAGGTGAATGCACTTCAAGGAATTCATTGGGAAAGGGAAATTGGAAGGAAGGTGTTTGAGGGGTAAACTGCAGAAAGTTGATCTAGTACAGCTTTGCAGCTGAAATATCTTACTATAGTATGCAGAGTTGGTATTGAGTCTTAGGACTGGTACTTTATTGATTGCTCCACCTAGTTCCAGCCAAGCAGACCAGAACAGGCTCGGGGGTCCTGAGAAGTCACTATTTGAGTGCTCTCCAGGAGTTGGTAGGGAGGAATGGCCTCCCATTGCTGTTGTCATCCAACTTTAAAGACAGGTTCCATTATCTTTTAATTTTTGTGTTATAGTTTATCTCTATATATGATTAATAAATGAATGATGTTATGTTATGCTGTGTTGAAACCTCTTAGTTATTCTAGACTAAATCTGTACTGTGATGAAAGATAAATCCTACCTGTGTTTTTCCCCATCTTGAGTAATCCAAATCATACTCTAGCACAGGTAGTTTGTTTAAGTAAATGAAGTATGATAGAAATATGAATGAATCGAATATTTATGTTTTTAGAGTAATGAAATGCTACTTCTCAGTAGTTAGTTGTTTTCTAGAAAGTTTATTAATTTGATTTGCAGACATGTTATCAGAAATAGGCTATGTAAATAGCATGTTAGTATAGAACAATACTTATATTACTGATTTAAATTCATAGGTTTAACTTTATAAATTATTTTGTACACAGTCTCTATTTCCATAAATTGTACTTTTACATTGGAAATAGAGGAATTAGTTTTATCAGTTGAAAGTTAATAGTTTGTGTTAAGAAAAGGTATAAAAATAATATTGATAGCTTATCTTCTTCTTTTAAGTGACAACTAATCTTCCTGCATCTATCTGAACTATAGTTAAAAAAATATGACAAAGGTTACAGTAGTCCTTTCTTAGTTTTAACAGCTAGAGGACAGTAGTAACTTAGGGTTTTAAGTTAATATTATAAACTATTTTTATACTTTTGCAGAACTATGTAATTATAAAGAATACTAATAAGTAAGGAGGTTCTTTTAATTTTGTGCTCTAAGTAAGTCTACAGATAAAAATTGAATTAAACTAACACAAATATTACAGACTACTTTCAGTCATAACCACTATACAAATAAGAACCAACATAAACTTAAGAATGTATGTTATACTTAAATAATAGTATTATAAATATAAATAATATTATTATTGTTCTTAAATAGTGACAATTATAGGTTAATAATTTATAAAAACAATGTTTATGATTATTACAAATTACTTAGACTAAAGAAGAAATACTCATATCTGAGATTCTAGTGTTAGAGTGGCAAATATGTTGTACTGTCATTACATTTTTCCAAGCTTGTTTATTTGAACAACTGATGAAAATCAAATGATTTTACCTTACAGGAGCTGTCTAGTGTCTAGCTGCTTATTGATATAAGATTTTTAATTTTCAAACAAAATACTACTGACACTAATAGATCTTTTACAAATATATACTCGATCGATCATACCTGTAAAAACCTGTAAGAAACAGTATTCATCTGCATTAGAACGAATGCTAAGTAAGCCCCGGATTTAAAAGTAGATTCCACCTACTGACATAAAAGAACTAATCAGTAAACTGAAGCAAATAACACACCAAAATATTTTAATCTTGCTACAAAAAATAAAGTGTTAAGTTATTTTAGAAACCAATTACTTAACTGTTTCTTTATGCCAACTGTTAGCTGTTAGTAGAACCACAGGTTATAACATTTATTGTTAACTCAAAAATTTTAAATTTTTCTGAAAATTTGGGGTTGTGACAAACTATCATTATTGGTTCATTATAGATGTACAATCCTCAATATCCTATGTATGCAAAGCATATCCTCATGCATTTCATGCATAGAACTTATAAAATGTAGTTATAATCAGCAAGATAGGGTTTAAGGAAAACTTCCCTTTTCAAGTCCCACTTCCTCGCATGGAACTCCTCTTCCACACAACAGCTGGTTGACTTCATGGTCTTGCTACCTCTAGCATGAAATTTCCCAGATTTGTCCATTTGACAGCAGCGGTCGTCATTAGCACTTTGCTACTCCATACTCAGATTCTGGTGGCTTTCCCTTGTTCCCTACTGGATAAGTTTCCAACGCCTATCCACATGCTTCATTCTGACCTCGGGTGTGAAAACCACACCACTTCAAATATATTTTGGTCAGGAATGTTAACTTCGGCCACCTGAGATTCTCTTCCCTTTTCAGCCCTGTAATCCATTGGCAGTCTGCTGAAAATCCACTGAAAAATAGTTGGAATTGCTAAGAGAAATTCCACTTTGAAAAACCCAAAATTTCTAGAATAGAATCGAGTCTCATCCCAACTATCATTTCGACGTTTCGGTAGTCAAAACGACTAATTTCCTCCGCTGCTCATCGGCAGCCATACAACTAACCCTTTCCACTGCATCGGATCTTTGGTTGTCTAGGATTCTGAATCACTATCAGCGATGGCAGTGTATCGGTGATCGAAACCGCTAACCCTTATCGCATCGGTAATTGGAACCACAATTATTTCGGTGGATAGTTCTTTAGGTAGTCACAACTATGGGAAACAAACCGACTGTGGGTTCCACAGACCATGCAACCCATCGGCGGTCTGACCAACTGATTTTCGGTGATCTGACCCACTAGTCTTCCCCGTCGCACCGACGATTCGAACAACAAATCCTTTCCACTGCATCGGTGACCAGAACCACTATCCATCGGGTGGATAGTTCCTTAGGAATCCGCAACGTCGGGCAGTAAACTATCTGTGGATTCTGTGGCTAAACTCATTGGCAGTCTAAACAACTAATCTCTCCCGACGCATCGGTAGACCAAACAACTAGCTTCTCCCGACCTATCAGCGGTCTGCTCAACTAACTGTCTCTGATGTATCAACAGTCCAATATTCTAATATCTTTCGATGGTTTCAACACTTCAGCAAAATTTTTCTTTCCTTATCTGTCACTGCGTCGGCTCCTGAAACAACTATCCTTCACCGATGTTTCGGCGATCGAATCCTCTACCTGTCGGACAGCTAGTTCTCTAAGCTTCCGACACTTCGGTGGTCTGATCTTCATTCTTCATCCGACGCTCATCAGCGGTCCAATCCTCTAAAGTTTTCCGATGTTTTCTGTACTTAGAAAAAAAAAATTCGGGAGATCTCCACCAACATTGTGGCTCTTCCTTCAACTAATTTCCGCCGAAACCTTCTCTTCTCTTCCACCGCTGCATCGGCAACCTCATCTTCTATTTTTCTCTGATACTTGCCACCACATCGGCAGCTCAAACAGCTAACTTTCGCCGTCGTTTTCCATACTTAGTCGAATTTCAAAAATTTTCCCTTTCTACTTTCTTCCACCAACATATCGACACCCTCAACATCTATTTTCTGTCGTCGTCTCGACGGCCTTCAGCTAATTCCCTCTGCAGCTGCGGCTCCGGCTTCCATTGTTTTCCACCGATGGCATCGGAAGTCCTTCCATATAAATGTGCCAACATTTTGGCAGTCTTCAGCTGAATCCTTTCGATGATCTCAACACTTAGAAAATTTTTGAATTTTCACCCACGTTGACTCAATGAGCTCAAACCTGCCCACCCAGCTGACGTATCGGTGCCTTCATCATCTTTCTTCCACCATCGTTGCGGCGCTTTCATGCTTTTCCATCCCCTTCATTGGCGCAGACTTCCTCTACCTCTCGTCGCCACCGGGGCTTGTATCGGAGGAGCTTCTAACTAAGTTCTTTGATGATCCGACGGTCTCAACACTTAGAAAATTTTTCAAAGGATTTCCTCTTTGTCGGCTTATTTCGCCCGTTGGCATCGGCTCTCAACACCTCTTCGTTTTCACTATTGCGGCTCCCTTCCGGTGAGCCTCCCCTTTCTTCTATCACCACCGCTGCATCAAAAGACTTCTCATGAAGCTTCCCGCCATTGCGGCTCTGTCTCTAGGTTCTGTCCATTGTGCATCGAACGGGATTCCACCTAGCTCATGCGATGATTTTTGGACTGAGAAAATTTTTGGAATTTTATTCTTAGTCTTCCACTGCATCGGCTCCCCAAAGAACTAAATTTCACTGATCAATCTACTAATCTCCACTGAAACTGTGGGTACTCCATCCACTAAATCACGTTGTCGTTTTGACGGTCTTCCGCTGATGGCTTCCGATGGAAGTTTCCTCTCCATTGCTTTGTCAGCTCTTTCTTCATCTGTCCACCGCCGACAAGCCAACACTTTCCGACAATTTCTATACTTAGAAAATTTTTCGGCGAAAATTTTCTCTTCGGCTTCCTTCGCGTTTTCTCGACGACGTAAAAACCTGCAAAACCAGTCGCCATAGTCAGCTCATCTCTTGGCTTCCTAGCCGCCATTGCGACTTCTTCGTCAAGTTTAATCCACCATGGTGGAAAGTATTCAAACTTTCTCCCATGGTGCATCGGCTCCTCCCAGCCGACGTTCGTTGATGTAAAGCCTAATTTCTAGTTGCTGTGTTGGATCCTTCTCAGAGACCTAGCCGCTATAGCGACTCACTTGGGCTTGCTCAGCCGACACAAAGAGCTTTATACTTAGAAAATTTTGGAACTCTTTTGTCTACTGCTGTTCTGCTGGACATAGAAGGTAATTGTACCCTCTGTCAATTGCTCCTTCTTGGCCCATAGAGGCCCACTGTTGCAACCTTGAGCTCTGTCACTACATCTTCACGGCCCATTAAGGCCCATGCTGCAACCTTTGCTCTGATACCACTCTATAATGTCTCCGATCCTCCAACGCCAAACAAATGGGAAAACAGCCCCATGGACATGAACATGGATAAATGTTGATATCAAAAAGCTTAACATAATACATACTAAGATGCATAAAACATACAAGGATACATATTTACTCAACATTCAGCAGAAGCAAACATATACATTCCAACATTCAACATGTTCATCATTTCACATGAAACAATAGATATAATTGTAGAGATGAAACAGTCAGGAGTACTTATCTTTTGATGAAGAACTCACCCTGCAACTAGCAACGTCGCTGCAACATTCCACCCAACCATAGGCTAGCGTGCTCATCAATCTCTCAGCAAAACTGCCACCCCTGAGCTGGGCATGATTCCTCAAGGAATAAGGGTCAATGCAGGCTAACACATAGGCAAGGTTTTCCAATCAACCAAACCCACACAGTAGGGTTTTACCAGGTCATCAAGGAGCTAGGAAAGGCTAAATACTGAGCTGGTGGCCTCAACACCAGTCTTCTCAAGCATACCCAGCCTCTAATCCCACTCTCAACAGTTCGAATACCAACCACTATATACTGCAGCAAAACAACCCATTCACATCTCTGTGAAGAAGGCAAAGACAACCGGGTAACAATCCCAAACAAAAGGTGAAATACAGATCAAGCCCACAAGACAACTCAGGGTTGTTCTTGACCCTAGCGTGGCCAAAACAACTCAACAGCAACCCAAAACCAGGGTACATCAACAGCCCAAACTCAAAATGAAAACTATGGAAACCTTACACAGTCCCAAAACAGGGGCAGAAGCAGAACTCCCAGCATAGACATGGGAGGACTCAACCAATGGATGTGGAAGTCAATGACTGTCCAACATCTAAAAGCCCACAGCACACAGCTCCTCAATGCAGATGCTGAAGAAGGTTACACAGACAGAAATGGGGAAAGAACCTATTCTCCATCAATCTGTGTGTGAGGGGAAAGGATGCGACCAACAAAATAGGGAAAACAACAGTCCATCAATAGAAAAAAGAAACCCACAGTGATTCTTCATAGTATGGCCATGGTGGAGGAAAAAATGTTGATTCCATGTGTGAGGAAGGTTAACCGGCCTCCCCCTACGTGTCCCTTCGTGAGAGTGAACCCCCAATGGAGAGAAGGGCCTCGTGGAGAGAAAATGGCTTGCCAATGTGAGGTCAACCTGCTGGTGGAGTGTGCATGTGGGAAAAGACTGACAGTCTTGCCACACTCCACTCCCAACCATAACTGGCTCAACTAATCAACAAAACATTAAAGTGGTAGTTGGATAAGACAAGGAAAGATGGGTAAATCAAACAGGGTGGTAACACGTGGATTTCCCTGCCATAGTCCAAGGTTTGACATCCCCCACCCTTATCCTTTGGAATCATGCCCTTTTCATTTTAACGTTGCACCGTCGTAGTTGGCTGTAGGTTTATTTTAATTGATGTGCGTATTTACATGATGCCAAACTCTAATGTGTAGGATAGTACGATATACCATCGGCAACTATCCCTATTGCCGAAACATACACAACCAAAGCGATGGTGGGGTTTTTGCCTTTAGCTCCTCACCACGATTAATTACATTATATACATCATGCAAACGGGGTCAAAACCGAGGTGTTACATTTCTCCCTTTATCCCTTTGATGATGTTAAGAGAATCACCATATACCTGAAATTTGGTAATGCCTTTTTCTAAATCTAGAATGAGAATTAGCTACAACACCATCATCTCTGCATAATTATTGGTTCCCTCACCCGAGTAGACCTAAAAATTAAAGAAAACATCATCTGAAAGGTGTGAAATTCCTCCTCCATCACATACATTTGGGTCCCCTTGTGAGGCCCCTTCAAAGTATGCTCGGGGAATTTTTTTTTCTATATGTTCTAACACCACCCTTCTCCTCTTGTCCTCATCTAGATACCGAGGAAAATATTTTAGTATGCTTAAACATTATGTTGCACATTGAACTGCTGGAAAAACGTTTTTCTTAAATAATACAATGATTTATTGCAATCCAAATACCCTAGGCGATGATAGCTATAAGAGCCTTGTATTTCTTTACCTGTTCATTGGTGAACCATCCCCTTAACCTTATTTCAATCGATGCACTGGTCCAATTTTTTTTAATACTGTGAAACATTCGATCTTAGTCCACACTTGCTTGGAAAAATATCAATCCGTTATCAAATGTCCATTTATTTTTCCTTGCTAATCTTGCATAGAGCATAGTGAATGAAACTCAATCTATTTCTTTTTGTAAACATCCCAAGTTAATTCATTTTTGTTGAGTTAAAAACACATAAACAACTTTTACTTTTGTGGACATTCCAATTTTCATAGATACATCAACCACTAGACTGTGCCCCTCCTTTTGGCTTCTAAAATTAAGTAAAGATAACCAATCTTGGGAGTTTGAATCCCTATTAGGGAGAAATACCATACTAACTCATCATGTTTCTCTATTAGTCTCAAATTACATGTTTTTAGGATTGTTAGAAAAATATCCCATAGCTACACATAAATTCCTTCAAAACCAATCCAAGTTGTTGAAAACCTTGTCCCCACAAGGATGTTGAACCCAAGTATGCTATGTGAGTTAGATTTAATAAAGGTGTGATATTTACGAAGATAATCATATGATGAGGTAGTAGGTGATTTCTACCACTCCTCACCCATGCATCCTCCCTAATCCACACCATTTTCCCTTATTCTACCTTGCATATGAGTGCATATCCAATCAAGTTAAAGGATTTCAATATATCCTTCCATATGATGGGCATGATTTGAGATTTTTTGTTTTTCTTTATAATCCACTCCTCCAGAGAATCTAGATATATGTACTTATGAAAATACACTTGGCACCATAAACCTGGACCTTTCAAAAGCCTCCAAACACACTTGGCTACCAACAATTTTGATAAACTAAAAAATGTTCTTTAGAACCCACACTCCTAGGAATTTTTGTAAAACAATCATTTCCCATCTAACCCATGGAAACACTGATTTTCCCCATATGAATCTAAAACTAATCCTTCATAATTTGTCTAAAACCCCTACAGGTATCCATCCAAGGACAACCAATAGATAGGGATTGCTTCAAGAACCTTCTTAACAAGCCAGGAAACCTCCTCTTCAAATCCACCTAAACCTCCAAGACAATATGATTTTCTCTAGTTTTGATAATAACCATTTCCAAACTTCTTTATGTTAATTGTTTGGCCACTAGTACATGAGGGGATAGTTTATGACAACCTACCAACTCTCTATCTGACATCCCAATGTCAAAAAAATGAAAACATGAAACATTGCAAATTTCTTGTCAAAAATTCTATGATTTCCTACAATGTCATTAATATAGTATTTTAATGATGTTCATGGAAGCTATGAAATGTTTTAAACTTGTCTCCTTTATTTCGGTGGAACCCTGTAAAGGATCCTTATAATAGACAACACAGTTCTCCAATGTGCATCACACATGTCGCTAAGATGTCGGATGAACGTGGCATTTTCGATACATGAATATTCTGTAGGTTCCATGAACATCATTAGAACACCGTATTAATGACGTCATTAATACGGTTAATGATGATCCTAATACGGTTAATGATGATCCTACAACGTCATCAATACGGTTAATGATGATCCTAATACGGTTAATGATGATCCTACAACGTCATTAATACGGTGTTCTAATGATGTTCATGGAACCTACAAAATATTCTAACCTTGTTTCCTTTATGTCGGTGGAACCTCGTAAAGGATCCTTACGATAGAAAACACAGTTCTCCAATGTGCATCACACATGTCGCTAAAACGTTGGATGAACGTGGCAGTTTCAACGACGTGTCAACCATAATGTTGTTAATAAAATTGTAAGTATGTCTCTAGAAAATCGGAATAGAGATGAGGGTCCAAGAATATAGATCATGAATCATATAGAAAATTTATTAGTAGAACATCAAAATGCATCTAATAACCATGTTGACGGGAGATCAAAATTACAATGTAACTCCTATAATCAAATACTAACTTCAGTGTGTATTGCACCTCGTATACATCAAGATTGGGATACACTGTTGAGGTTGCACCTGTCATTTAGTAACTTAGTGTCCAAGACAATCCATATTTTATCCAAGGTTAGAAGTTAGAGGACATGGAATTTGCAAAGATGATAGATGTATCATACTTGCGGGAAAGTGGTATGCATGCTAAAAGAAGTTTCAGGATATGAATCAACAACTGTAAGTAATGAGAATGGGAGGTGATCACCTACCATTCTCATTACTTACATTTTTTTATTCATATCTTGCAACTTCACTTAGCATGTATGCCACTTTCTACTAGTACATATGGCTCAAAATTCGACAAACTATTGTGGCGATTGAGAGAAAATCAATTTTATTGTCGCAAATTACATTAAAAGTGTGATTTTTTTTGTTTTTTCATAAGCCCTGATGATCGTCAATATTGTGATGAAGTCCAGTTATCGTTGATATTGCGATTAAATTTTGTCGTAATAGTGACATCTAAGTTTACACATGTGAGGCACACGTGACCGGGAAACTGCCATTGACTTTTCCTTTTTGGTCAACTTTGTACATTCATTGAAATTTTGAGGAATGTTGATCTATAAACATGTGTCCATGAAACAAATCTCGAAAATTTTATTATAGTTGCGACAATTTTTTTGGTGATTGTTTGGTTTGTTATTTTTCTATAAGGTATTGGTTTAACACATCCAATTTTTAATCTACACAGCTCAGATTTTAGAGTTTTAAGGTCAGTATTATTAATTTTTCTATCTCCTTTGATATAAAGCTATGTAAAAAAAATTTAATACCATATAACATTAGGACTTAACTTCTTTATGTATAATTTTGAAATTTATATAATTTAGTTTTCATACGGAAGCTCATTTATAAAATTTTCCATCGTGACAATGGTATTTTTTTTGTATCATTGTTCAGTGCATGAAATATTATGTTTCTATCTACTTTTTTCACAAGATTACTAATTCTTGATCTAGTGTGGAGGTTAGTAATTATATTTTTCCCATGATGGTGGTTAATATATTGAACAATTAAAGGAATTTTTAAAAAGTTTTGAATTTTATTGCATGAAATTGTAGGTTGAACTGATTAGGGTTTAATTGGATGAAATTGGTTGAATTAATGCAATTACATTTGTGAAATTGTACTTATATATAGATGTAGTTGAATTGGTTCTTATAGGAAATTAGAATTTCCTATAAATATACTACGAAAAAAAATGCAAGGAGTCTTGCTCAGTTTAGGGCGACATTGGAGGCGAAGGGTGATGGAAAATGCTATTGCCCTTCCAATGATTCTAGGGGCTTGCAAATGAAAAACAATTTTAGGAACAATAGTTGAAAAAAATTGTAGAGAGAAGGAGAACGTTGAAGTGGGGTATGAATATCATCCCTTGGTAAGACATTATTCATTATATAATATACTCTTTGTAATAGTGATCACATATTTTAATATGTTTTATTGTTTTATTATGTGTTGTATATACACTAATTTTATTACATTGTTAGTAATTATAAAGACAGCCCCCCTAAATGTTGACAGCTAGACAGTTATTTTCCAAGTAGTAGTAGAAATACTACTTTACAAGGTGAGCAACATGGAGATCATAATATTGAAGATCAAGTTCTTAATGATGTTATGGATGAAGATAACGTTATTGATACAAATGAGGAACTTATATGAGATCAATATATTGGTCCAAGACACATTTTCTCCAATGGATGAGGAAATCCTTGATGATATTCATGATGTTCCTTTACTCGAGAAGTCACGATAACCACTTTATGAAGGCGCAATGTTAAATAGTCTATCTGCTATAATGTTGTTGGTGAATTTGAAGGTTTTGAATGGTTTATCAAACACGTGTCTCACATGGATTGTAAGATATGTAGTGTATTAATTTCATCCTCACATGTACATAAAGGTTGACTATTTTCCTCTGTCATTAGTGTTAATTAATTCCTAAAATAGGGATGCAATATTTATGACTAATATTCTTTACATTAACTTGTTTTTTCAATGTCGCATAGTGTTAGCTGACTTTTTTTACTACCATCAAATATTTTACCTCGCACAATTTAAATTTACAGCATCACGAATCATTCTCCAATCCAATATTATGCTCTAGGATTGGGCATCATGTGTTGAGGTAGTGCCTTAGGGATCCTGAGTTGGACTCAAGATGTTGGACACACCGAGAACACTAAGAGGGGGTGTGAAAAGTGTGTATAGATTTTGTTATTTTTTCAATACTAACAATCATCAACAGCTTATTCAATATTATCCATAGTATGTTATTATCACTATATAAACAATTATATCTCATCATCACATAGGAATCATAGAGAGATAGAGTACACAATATTTTTACGTGAAAACCCAAGTCATGGGAGAAAAAACACGGAAGCGTTTATAATAATATTTTTTCAGCAACAACTGGAAGGAGGAAACAACCCCCTTGTTACAATGACCTAAATTCTCCAAGTACAACTAGAAGGGGAATACAACTCCCTAATTTACAAGCTATAACCTGAAGGAAGCCCTAACTCCCTAGATTTTCTTGCCCCATCCTACCACCCTGATATTAAGATAGAAATTGTTGAACCATGAACGAACTGATCCTGCAAACATGCTAATAAACACTAGCACTACATTGGTGCACCACACTAATCAACCTGCACCACAATGTTCAACCTACACCAGATTGCACAAAAAAATTTGTTGGCCAGTGCTCATCAATTGTTACTATTTACCACTACTCAACATGTGATCACTTATCATCAACTGACCACTGCACCACACTTCTACCAATAACCTGTGCAAAACAATCTGTCTAATCAATATGTTGCTCACATCATCTGACTTAGTTAATCTGAGGCTAACCAACTACTCACCAAACTCACTCCACCTGAGTCAAACTAGCTGCTCATACAAATCATCCAGCATGAGTCGAACCAATTGCACATAAGGCAACTTGTGACAATCCTGCTCAAATGAACCAACATGTACCAAGCTGATTTTGTACATACTCCAAATCAATCATATACTTGTGTTTATCTAATAAAGTGCTCTAACAGTCAACCAACCCTTCTTACTTGGCTTAATTCATCAAGTAAGAGACATATCTGAGCAACAAAGAGACTTCACATAATCCAATCCAAACATTGTCCAATCACACTCAACTCAATGAAACCACAACCAACTTCAATCACAATCAAGGAAGATGCAACTTGTGACAATCCTGCTCAAATGAACCAACATGTACCAAGCTGCTTTTGTACATATTCCAAATAAATCATATACTTGTGTTTATCTAATAAAGTGCTCTGACAGTCAACCAACCCTTCTTACTTGGCTTAATTCATCAAGTAAGAGACATATCTGAGCAACCAAGAGACTTCACATAATCCAATCCAAACATTGTCCAATCACACTCAACTCAATGAAACCACAACCAACTTCAATCACAATCAAGGAAGACTTGACAGTTAAACATGATAAACCTCAACCAAGAGGATAAAAAAATTAACCAACTATGTCAAATTTAGTCAAAATCATAAACTCTTATACACAAAATTATTTTTCACTCCACTCAAATCAAGTCAACAAATCAAACAAATATCAAGCAAATAGTCACTTACAATACTGTCAAAGGTTGTCATTAACAGTCAAGCTCCACTTGGGTCAAACACACAATGATCAACACTTGTAAAACTAGTTTTCAAAGAAAACACTTAGGTTGATCAAAGAAATCACTCACAATATCTATTACTTACATGTCAACTTCTCATTCAATACTAGACTATACAATAGTCAAGATAAACACCAAGATCTAGGTCAACAATATCCAAGATAATCATCAAGATCACATCAAAATAACCATCACCATAGTATCCATAACATATTCAATGACTTCAAAGAGATGTACCAATATATAGTCTCACATACTAAGATCAAAGATGAACTCTATCCATGACAGGCATGTGTCATTACAAGAAAAACCTAAAAGCATGAACCATAATTTTTCTAAGATCACAAGATGAATAAATAATCTACATAGTAAAATAAACTCTAGATCATTTCATTACATAGCCCTTGCAACAAGCTTTCCAACGAGTCAAGAATTTTGTAGTTCTGATTCCATATGAGAAAGTTATGTCAATTTTAGTGAATCTCTTCAATCCTCAAAGATGCCCCAAAATTTCTCCTCCACAAAGTTTCGCACTTTTCTCCAAGAGTTGTGAAATACCAAAGAGAGACTTAATTGATGAACAAATGAAATGTTTAATCTTCTATTTATACACAAAATTTCAATTTTTAATTGACTATGCCGACATGTAAATAACAAATTAATAACTAATTAAAGTAATTGCTTTTTTGTTTGGTTGGCTGACCCAAACAATGAGGTAAATTTCTCTTGACAACTTTAAAAATTAAAATCTCTTCAACCATGAGGAGTTAGGAGACACTCCATATATCAACAGAAGGGATTGACAAGGACCATCATTTTATAGAGGGGTTATTTGCAAATACTTGGTCCATTACCCTTAAATTCTTCAATTTGTACAGGATGTCAAAGACCCCACTCATAAGGCTGCCAAAGACCATGTTACCTTATGCGTAAGTTTAAAGGTCAAAGGCTTCAATGGACATCATCAAAGGCATGAGGGATTCAATGGTATTCACATCCACATACTTCACATCAACAAGGAGTAGGGATCCACCATATACTGATCATATCAAGGGTATCAAGGACCCGAACACCACCAATCAAGTGGGAACAAAAACTTTTTTAAGAATATCATCATCATTATAATACAAGATGGCTTCAAGGACTTCAAGGGCTTCAACATCATCATGTTAAAGGTCTTCATATCATTAAAAAAATATTGAATGGTTCCACTATCTGTATTCATCACCATAAGAGTACCAACACCCAAAAAGAGGGGTACAAAGACCTCACCACTAGTTTGCAACACCTTATGGGATTCATATCCATGATCACAAGGCTACAACATGCCAATGACCATATAGCATCCAAGGGCCATCAAACCACCATATGTGTGGGTTCAAGACTGAAACTTCCAAGGACACCAAGGACCCCATAATAAGGGGTTCCAACATACCACCATAAGTGTGGGTTCCAAGACCCAAGTCTCCACATGCAAGAGGATAAATATCTAAGCTTGTGGGCTTAAGGACCCCACAAGAACTCAATAACCTCAAGACCATCCAATGCAAGCAATGGGATCCACCATCAAAACATCAAGGGATTGATACACATGAGCCACATCATCCATCCAACAACTAATCAAGGGACCAAAACAAGTACATGCATAACAAGCAGGACAAATTCCAGTAACCATAGATCAACCAAGAGCAAGGAACTCAACAATGGACTCAAATGGGACCAAGATGCAACTGAGTGGTACTTGAGCAAGTCAATTGGTAACCAGGTATTTTTTCATTGTTCCAAGGACTCAAAGGGATTAAATTTTGGGCTTGGACAAGGTTAAAAGGGATCCTTTAACACATACAGCCACAAACTAAATGCTAACCCTCTGGGGCTCCACAAGGGGCACCGAGACTCAATACTTGGCATCAATGACCAGGAATCGTTATAATCAATGACAACTTAATAAATAATCTCCCCATTTTCATTGATGACAACACCATAAATCCTCTTTAGAACAATACCCCCCTATTCACAACTTCTCTCCCCCTTTGGAATCAATGGAAAAGGGAACATCCTTTGACAATACTACTCCCCCTAAGAGCATGCTACTCTTGTCATCAACTTCTCTTCATTTTTCAAATTTTCTTCATGTTTTCATTAATGGAAACAAGAACTTCCTTTGGAAATACTTCTCCCCTTATTACTAGGCACTGATGCTACTTTGATGGACTTGTATTATGTCACACAAATACTGTTGGAACCCACTGCTATAGGATATTGAGAAGAGTGTGATCATTGATCTCATTTTTTTTCAAAACTGTTGATAGTTAAGTACATAGCTATTCATATCATTGATTGATAGTCTTCAAAATGATATTAGGGGTTTTTTAAAAACTTCATCATTTCTATATTGATTTATGGTGAAATCTACTGACTTTATTCTCCCTACTTTTGTAGGTTGATTATTGTTCATGGCATTCGATTGAACTTGTTTTATTCTCCAAACTTTAACTTGTCCCTATATTCTGCAATGTTTTGCAAAATGACAATAATGATAACAATTATAACATTGAACAAAAAATGTTCCTTGATTTCTTTTTGGAATTATTATGTCATGAGATTTGCAATGATTGTATTTTTTACCATATTTGTTACACTTGTAGCAATGACCATGGAGCATTATAGGATATCTCTGAGCAATAGCTTCTCTTGATTTTGCAGATTTTGGGATCTTCTAAGAGTACATGTATTAATGTTATCCTTTTTTCTTCTTTTTTACAAATATTTTACTTTCATCAGTGTTCTTCTCAATCTTTGAGTTTGTCTTCAACTGAGTAGCTATTTTGTCCAGGTATTCCTTCAGAGAGAGGATCTTCAATTCTTTCCTTTGACAAATTTCTATATTTTCTTGGAGTTGTCTTGTTAGGTATTCTTCAAATTTCTTGACTTCATCTATCTGTCTTTTCAGATCAACAATACTATCTTCCATCTGTCATTTTGAGTTCTGATCTTCCTCATGCGATTTTTGCAGTTTTCCTTTTAGTACTTGATTTTCTTTTTTGATTCTTGAAAGTTCCTTTTCAAATTAATTTTTTTCAGGCATACCTTTTGTAATTCTATCTTCAAGGATTTGATTTCAATTTTTTGTTTTCTTCTTAGTTTCTCTTCAATCTCATGACTAAAATTAATTCCCCTTTTGTCACTTGGATTTTATTTCTAACTGGCGTTACTTTCCTTATATAATTTTTCAAGTGAGGTACTAATATCACTGTCTTTGTCTTGGATCTTGTGATTCAATTCTTTCTCCTTATCTTCTAGTTGTCTTATGAGCCTGTCAATTTCTTCTAACTGCCTTTTATTTTCTGCAGAAGACTTTTCAAGTTTATATTTCAAGTAGATGGATGTTTCTTGTTTGATTTTGGCGGCTTCTTCGACTTGGATTTTTAGATCAATTATAGTCGGTGTGGCCTTCTCAGATTCTTCTTGATTCCTCTTCTTAGATTTGTCCAATTTCTCTTGCAATACCTAGTTATGTTCACAAAGATTTTTCATTTCTTGCGAAACATTAGTAATTTCATTATCTATTTGAATTTCTTCTAGAACCATAGTATCTGCTAAATTCTATCACTTATTAGAGAATGAGTATTTTCATCACATTATGAAGTATTGCATTCTATGAATTCAAAATGGCTCTTATATTCTATACCTGATAAACATATTTCTTTAAAATCATTACAAATAGAGTGTTCAGGGGACTTACCTTCATACTTGTATGTATCTTGTACTGACATTTTGATGAGTTTGTCTTCTTCTTCTTGTTCTTCATCTAAGTTTAGCTGATTTATTTTGAATGATCACTCTCCAACTGAGTTGTGCATTCCTATTTTCTCCTTTTAGAGATATGTTATATCTTCAACCATTAATTCCATAACCTCTACTTCTTGTTCTTTATTGGAGTAGAGTTGTTCTAATCTGAGCCATAGTTTTTTAGATGAGTTGCACTTCCCTATCTTCTTCTTTTGGATATCTGTTAGGCCTTCAAGGATGGATTCCATAGCCATAGAATTATTTTTCTTTGCTTCCTTCTAAGGTTTTGTTTTCACTTTCTTTGGAGGTGTATATCCAATAACAATTGATTTCCATATACCAAATCCTTCTGCCTCAAGATAAGCATGCATTCTCATTTCCAAATCAAGTAATCTGACTCACAGGACAATGGTACTCCATTCATTAAGAACTCCATGGTGTGTCAAGGATCTCCTTCAAGCTGGTAAGGATTTCTTGTGAAGACCCACTCTGATACAAATTGTTGGATGCATCGAGCACACTGAGAGGGGGAGTGAACAAAGTGTATAGATATTGTAAATTTTTCAACGTTGACCATCAACAAAAGCTTATTCAATATTATGAATAGTATGTTATTATCATTATATCAACAATTATATCTCATCATCACATATCATCATCACATAGGAAGCATAGAAAAACACAATACACAATATTTTTACGTGGAAACCCAAGTCCTGGGAGAAAAACCACAGAAGCCTTTATAATAATAGTTTTCCAGCAACAACTGGAAGGAGGAAACAATTCCCTTGTTACAGTTAATTCAATTTTCCAGCTACAACTGGAAAGACGATACAACCCCCCGATTTGTAGGCTGAAACATGAAGGAATCCCTAGATCCCTATATTTTCGTGCCTTGTCTTGCCACGCTGATATGAAGATAAAAACTATTGAACCACAACCGCACTGATCATGCAGACATGCTAATCAATACATGTACTACATTGCACCACACTACTCAACCTGCACCACACTGCACAACAACTGTCACTGTTGACCACTGCTCATCAATTGTTACTATTGACCACTACTCATCAACTGACATTACTCATCATCTGACCACTTCTCATCAATTGACCACTGCACCACACTTGTACAAACAACCTGTGCAAAACAATATGTCTAATAAATATGTTTCTCACTTCATCCAACTTAGTCAATCTGAGGCTAACCAACTGCTCACCAAACTCAGTCCACCTTAGTCAAACCAACTGCTCATACAACTCATCCAGTGTGAGTCGGGCCAACTGCACATAAGGAAACCATGTTCCAATCCTTCTCAATTGAACCAACTTGTACCAAGTTTCTTGTGTACCTATTCCAAATCAATCATATACTTGTGTTAATCTAATCAAGTGCTCTGACAGTCAACCAACCCTTCTTACTTGGCCTAGTTCATCAAGTAAGAGACACATTTGAGCAACCAAGAGACTTCACATACGGTCAACCAAAATTTGTCCAATCACACTCAACTCAGTGACACCACTACCAACCTCAATCATATTCAAGGAAGAATTGACATTTAAACATGATAAACCTTAGCCAAGAAGATAAAAGACTTAACCAAGTATGTCAAATTCAGTCAATCTTATAGAGTCTTAGACACAAAAGGATTTTTCACTCCACTCAAATCAATTCAACAAATAAAACAAATATCAAGCAAATAGTCACTTATAATATTGTCAAAGCCTTGTCATTAACAATCAATAAAAAATCAAGCTCCACTTAGGTCAAAGACACAATGATCAACACTTGTAAAACTAGGATTCAAAGAAAACACTTAGGTTTATAAAAGAAATCACTCACAATATCTATTAATTACATGTCAACTTCTCATTCAATACTACACTATACAATAGTCAAGATAAACACCAAGATCTATGCCAACAATATCCAAGATAATCATCAAGATATATATCAAGATAACATCAAGATATATGGCAATATATCCATCACCATATCCTCCATAACATATTCAATAACTTCAAAGAGATATACCAATATATAGGCTCACATACTATGATCAAATATGAACTCTATCCATGAGAGACATGTGTCATGACAAGAGAAACTCAAAAGCATGAACTACACCTTTTTGAATATCACAAGATGAAGAAATAAAATACAAACCAAAATAAACTCTAGATAATGTCATCACATAGCCCTTGCAACAAGATTTCCAACGAACCAACAATTTTGTAATTTTGATTCCGTATGAGAACGTCATGCCAATTTTAGTGAATCTCTTCAATCCTCAAAGATGCTCAAATATTTCTCCTCCACTAAGTTTCACACTTTTCTCCAAGAGTTGTGAAATACCAAAGAGAGACTTTATTGATGAACAAATGGAATTTTTGATCTTCTATTTATACACAAAATTTCAAATTTTAATTGACTATTCCGACATATAAATAACAAATTATAATTAATTAAAGTAATTTCTTTTTGTTTGGTCGACTCACCCGAAAGATGAGGTAAATTTGTCTTGACAACTTTAAAAATTAAAATATCCTCAACCATGGGGAGTTAGGAGACACTCCACATATCAACAAAAAGGGATTGGAAAGGACCATCAACTTATAGAGGGTTTATTTGCAAATACTTGATCCATTTCCCTTAAATTCTTCAATTTTTACAGCATGTCAAAAATGACACACATAAGGGTGCCAAATACCATGTTACCTTATGCATAAGTTCCAAGGTCAAAGGCTTCAATGGACATCATCAAAGGCATGAGGGATTCAACGGTATTCACATCCATCGACTTCACATCAACAAGGAGGAGGGCTCCACCATATACTCATCATATCAAGGGTATGAAGGACCAGAACACCACCATTCAAATGGGAAGATATAAATTTTCAAGAATATCACCATCATTATGATACAAGATGGCTTCAAGGACTTCAAGCATTTCAACATCATCATGTTCAAGGTCTCCATATCATAAAAAGAATATCCAATGGTTCCACTATATATCTTCATCACCATAAGATTACCAACACACCAAAACAAGGGTACAAATACCTCACCACTAGTTTTCAACGCATTATGGGCTTCATATCCATGATCACAAGGCTACAACATGCAATGACCATATGGACTCCAAGGGCCATCAAACCACCATATGTGTGGGTTCAATACCCAAACTTCCAAGGACACCAAGGACCCCATAAGAAGGGGTTCTAACATACCACCATAAGTGTGGGTTCCAAGACCTAAGTCTCCACATGCAAGAGGATCAAGATCTAAGCTTGTGGGCTTAAGGAACCCACAATAACTCAACAACCTCAAGACCATACAATGCAAGCAATGGGCTCCACCATCATCACATCAAGGGCTTTAAACACATGATCTAAATCATCCATCCAACAACCAATAAAGAGACCAAAATAAGTACAAGCATAACAAGCAACACAAATACCAATAACCAAAGATCAACCAGGAGAAAAGAACTCGACAATGGACTCAAATGGGACCAAGATACAACTTAGGGGCACTTGACCAATTCAATGGGTAACCAAGGATTTTTTTATTATTCCAAGGCCTCTAAGGGTTTCAATATTGGGATTGGACAAGCTCAAAAGGGCTCCTTTGACGTAGACAACCACAAACTAACGCTAACCCTCAGGGGATCTACAAGTGGCACCAAGACTCAACACTTGGAAGCAATGACCAGACACCATTGGCATCAATGAAAACTTAATCTACACAAGAAACTTGGAGTGGATTCTTGAGTTGGACTCAAGAATGACTAATCCTATGTCTAATGGCTAAACCTCATGCATTGAGGTGGATGCTTTGTATGTTAAAGTGACGATGTTGTACTGTCTTGTTGGACAAGACTAAAGAATTGTGTGTCAAATTGGATCCTCATGTGTAGATGTGGACTTCATGCGTAGAGGTAATGATTTGAATGTTATGTGATGTATTGCTAACCATGTTCACTTGAGATAGATAATCTATGAAGTCTCCACTAGCAACTGGCCACCTCTAGAATGAATTAATTTAGCATATGACCACTTGGAACGATAGTAAAACAATATGATCACAACATTGGACAAATATCCTTAGTATATTTGATATTATAAATAAATTAAACTTGGAACATGTGGACTGTGAATATAAAATAAGATATAAAGATAAGTTTCTTTGAAATTAGAGAGAATTTGAATTGCTCATGATAAAGACTCCAGTTAATTAAAGAAGAACTCAAAATGTTAACTTTAGTGATATTAACAAGGAATACTTCAGCTAATTAAAGAGAACTCAAATTGATCACTCCAATGATGCAATCAAGAAGGAGTTCAGTTAAGAGAATTAAATAAGTGTTAATAAAGAAGTTCTAGTTAACTAAAAGTGTTTTGCATGACGACACTTGAGTTAAACTAAAAGATGACACTTAAGTTACGACATTTGAGTTACAACACTTGCATGATGACACTTGAGTTAGATACCTAACTTGAGTTATCCACCTAACTAAGTGATCTCTTATATGAGACTACATAACTTGATACAAACCACAAGTCTTGACTTGACACAAACACAAGTCTACAATCTTGATACAAACTACAAGACTTTACAGTACGAGCATCACCACCTCAATCATATAAGGTTATAGATAGGACTTGATACAAACCACAAGTCTCGAGTTGATTCAAACCAAAAGTCTAGAGAATGACTCCTGGTGGTGTACAATCAACATGAATTACTCATGATAAAGACTCCAGGTGAGCATAGAGGTTGGGAAATTTAATAACCTTTACCCATTTACTTTTTCTACTTTTTCATGCTTGAGATGCCATGAATTAATTCTACAGGAGGTTCTCCAAGATCTCACAACAGTTTGGACTCTTATTGCACATTGGTAAGAACTGTAAGTGTTGGATTTCTTGAGGGAACTATGGATCAATGAAGGGGAACTCCTTCCTTGTGTTGTGTAGGGGAGTTAGGAGGAGTTATATGGCTATGATGGTTGAGTGAGATTCTTATAGAACTCTGGATTAGCATTTTTCTAAGTATTGGGAGTAAAATGGGTTATGGGTTAAGAGAGATAGGCATGTAGGTGTTTTCTTCACCCTGGTGGCCTCATAGCCTAGCATGACAGTGAGCTCTCGGTAGAAAGAGTATATGTTGGACAGAGTGCCTACGCTTGGGTGGAAATTGCTTGTACACAACCAATTGCTTCGATCTTCTTTGTTTAAAGATAAGTATTTTATTTTTATTTGAATGTGTAATGATTTTATTGTATCCATGTGATGAATATGTGTGTATATGCATGTTGTGTGTGTGGATAGAAATCCATTCCATTGTGTTTTGCATTTATACCTCTAGACATGCATTTTATTATTTATGAATTCACAATATGGCCATAAGGTGAATTTTAGAATCCTAGAATCGTAATTCTCCCACTATGTTGTCAAATTGATGGATAGGGACATGAAAATTACCTAAAAAATTCTATGGAAATCGTCAACATTGAAAATGGAAAAGTTGGGAAACCTTGAAATAAGATGTAAGATAAACACAACAAAAAAAATTATTCTAATGAATGTTCAAATCTTGATCCTAGACAATATATTTATAAATCTCGGCTTACAAAGGCCACAAGCATGGTGGAAACACTAGAGTTGAAATCAAAACAAAAGTTTCATCAAATACAAACCAATTTATGGATATAATTGGACTTCAAGAAACATGGATTGGAGATAAGATCAACAATGTCTAGAAGATCAACTCAATGGAGATACTCTAGATTTATTTGTTGTAATTCATCTAAAAATTTCATCTAGATCCATAAATGGATTTCTTTACTTGGTCCTTAATTCATGGAGGATCATCCATAGAGAAACACTTCAAATACTTGGGTATATTGTATCTTGAATTCCCACTTTATGGAAATAAATAAAATATGAAACACATTTTATAGTATTGTAAGTATGCACAATCTACCTAGGAAGGGGTATACAAACTATGTCATTCCTTTCTCCCATCCAATGATATTATGGACTCGTCTCCTAGTCAAAATTTTCTCTCCCTTGAGTCGTGGGATTTTCACATAGCATGGAACTAGACCAAAGTTGATAATTTATATCATCTTTGGAAAAGTAGAAAAGAATATGTATTCACTGATGCATAACACAACGCAAATTGTACTTGGCAAGATTGGTCTATAGTATATACCCATGTATTTTTGTGAATTCAAGTGAAAAAACAAAACATGGACATAGATGTAGCTCACCTATGTGAGCTAATGAACCATTGGACAAGTGCTCCATGTACCATGAAAAGAGTTCTACATAAAGGGAATTATTGTGTTCGCTCTCCACACTTTAGGGTTTCCAACAATCATCAACATCAACATAGAGTTGTTTGAATTTTTAAAGAGCATTGTAAGAGGAAACATAGATAACCCTAGATAGAACCATGGAGGTCCCTCACTTTGTAAAAATTTCCCATTGTTTCTCTAACCATGTTAGAACCATTTTGTCTCAATGAACCTAAGAAATTCAATGGATAATGAGAATCCATAATGGTTGATCTTGAGCCTATAGATGTAGGATGGGGCTTTCCTCCTAAGGATAATGACCATACTCTTGATGCATGTTTTATTCCTACAACATCTTGGATTTTCCACTCACTCTAGACTAATTGATTGTTTATTACATGTTTATTGTTTTCTTCCTAGGACATTATGGCACTTTAAGTTAACTACCAAAATTTTCTCACCAACCTTGTCATCATCTTCATCACCATTATACATCATATTCGGAAACATTAACACCATTTTCCATCTCAATTCATCAATATGACCTAAGGAAGTGACTAAAATACCCAAAAATTGAAAGTCAAACACAAAAGTTGACCATATATAGAGGGTCACACGTTTCTCTTCAAGAAGTGTGACCCTAGTCGCACCTATTTTTCGAAAATCCATGACCTGGACCCAAAAATGAATTTTCAGTTGTGTATTCATCACTCAGTGCTTCCCCAAGGAAATAGTGGTTGAAAGTGCATACATACCTTGACATGGTCGAAATCAACAACGGATCTAACTTCCAAAACCCTAATATCTCCCTGAGAAATCAAGGAAATGGAGAGCATCCACATTGGATCTAGATCCTTATTTTTTACCACTCTTGTTCCTATAAAAGAATCCCTTGGAATCACAAAAACACGATTCCAATTCTCCCACAAAATTTTCCAACATATTGTCAGATTCTCACAAAAAATAAAAGGATTTAATACTACACTTTCTGCTTTCTCCATAGAGGAGGATCCACGTAAGAGACTTGGTTGGAGACTGGATGTCATAAAGGATATCAACAAACCTTCCCCCAAATTGACTGCTTACACCCATTTCCCTCAACCATTATTCCAAGGTGTGTCTCTCATTGTATTCTTAGTGTAATCAATAATAAAACAAAGTCTTTTACATTATGCACTCTCTTTGAATAGCTTGCTTTCTTATTTATGCTTGAATGTATGTTTAAGGATGTTGATCTTTGGTTTAATTTAGTGTAGTTTTTATTTCCATTTCTAATATGCTATCAAGGATTGCACAAATCCTTGGTAGGTGAAATTTTTCACAAGTGTGTGAGAAATGACACACAACACATTATGACTTTAACTTTTGGAGCATTTGCATGGCTTGCTTTGAGAGACTAGGTTTTTCCTTTTGGCTATAGCTCGTGGTAGTGGCTTTCATGGCCCTTTTTTTTAAAATACATGTAATATATTCTATTCATAAATAGAAATATGATTAATTTTAACAACAAGAAAACAAACTTGAACCCAAAGGGATTTATGCCAATGAATTCCTTTAAGTTGAAGGGTTCAAACTAGGAATTTGTGATGCACAATTTTTTCCATATCAAGTTTAAGGACATGGAAGCCAATTTCTAGGCTTTAAGGTGTGAATATTATCTCCAAAATTTCTTATTCTATATATTATTATAACTTAGCCACAATAGGACAATTGGGTTGAGGAAAGCATGGGAGTGTTATAGTCCTCAAAAAGTAGTATGTACATTACCACAAAGGATTCATTAATAAGTAATTGAGTCGCCGTGGTCATGAAGTTGAGTTAGGTAGCCACATGCCAAAATTATGTAAAAAGTGTCCCACCTTTTGATAGGTGGTGGATATTGGACACTTAATAGAGTGAAAGGAAACTTCCCAAGACTATATTATTAAATTTCCTAGAATCAAACTTGCATAATATGCACAAACACATTTAAAAAGAAAAAAGAAAAAACTTCAAAGTACATAAGGATTAATTTCATTGTCATTTAAGACCATTAATTTATGTAACAAGGACACAACGAGACATTTATTGAAGGATGGACCTTGCACTTATGTTGAATTTCAATTTGATGTCACAAATAAAAGTAGTTGCTTTGCTATCATCTTGAAAAATCCAATAACTAGTTTATCCAACCCAAGTTATTTATCATATGAGAAAGACAATATAACTTTTTCAACATCTTCACATGACATGTTTACTTCCAATTTCATGTTTCACCAAATGGTTTTGTGTAGGGGTAGTAATATCCTAACTTATTAAACTTATCAAAAGGGATTCAACCCTTTTAATAGGTGGTAGATATCATTACTTATCATATGAGAAATACTATATAAATTTTTCAACATTTTCACATGACATGTTTACTTCCAAGTTCATGTTTCACCAAGGGTTGTGTATAAAAGTAATAATATCCTAACTTATTGAACCTATTGAAAATAGTCGTTTGATGAGTGGTGGATATTACTTATCATATGAGAAGTACTATATAACTTGTTTAACATCTTGACATGACATGTTTATTTCCAAAGTCATGTTTCACCAAGTGATTGTGTGTAGGGATAGTAGTATCCTAACTTGTCGAAAGAGATTTGAACTGGGTCGTAGGTGGTGGATATTCAACATTAATAAAATATTTTTCCAAAATTATATTATTAAAACTTCCTATAATCAAATTGAGAAATCAAAGGATAACCAAATTATTAAAGGGAGCATCAAATATGATGCCACATATTAAAAAAATAATAATTATCACCTTAGAAAATTCAATAACAAAGTTATCCAATAAATGACACTTTACAGATGAAAAAAGCTAAATAGTCTTTTTAACCTCTTCCATGTTTATTAGTGAGCTCATTTTATATTTTAGGCTCTAACTCATTTCTCATATTTTCCCTAGGTTTTTAATACAACTAATTGTTTTTGTGTTTGATTAGACAACTAAATTTCCTCTCCTTTACACTTTTTTTAAATAATGGATCTTTTCTCTCGGCTTCAAGCCCGGTGTTCAACCCGCGTCTACGTTTATACAATTTGTACTCTCTCATCCTTTGTCATTTTTCGCCTTGTCAAATTATGGAGCTTTTCTCTTGGCTTCAGGCCCGGTGTTCAACTAGGCTCTGTTGTTATACAATTCGTTATATCTCATCCTTTGTCATTTTTTGTTCAGGATTCCATGGCATGGCTTGTTCTATATTTTCCTATTATTTAGCAAACTATGTTGTTATACAACTTACCATTTTCTCATTCTTGTTAGTTTTCATTGAGGTTACTTGCAGTGATTTGGTCTAGCTTAGTCTATTTTGTCTTGTCTCTACAGAAGATAGGTTGGCATTTCCAAGAGTTGCGAAATACCAAAGAGAGACTTGATTGATGAACAAATGAAATGTTCATACACAAAAATTTATACACAAAATTTCAAATTTTAATTGACTATGCCAACATGTAAATAAAAAATTAATAATTAATTAAAGTAATTGATTTTTGTTTGGTCGAATCACCCAAAAGATGAGGTAAATTTGTCTTGACAACTTTAAAAATTAAAATATCTTCAACCGTGAGGATTTAGGAGACTCTCCACATATCAACGAAAAAGGGCTTGATAAGGACCATCATCTTAAGTATGGAGGGGTTATTTGAAAATACTTGATCCATTTCTCTTAAATTCTTTAATTTGTATAGCATGTCAAATACCCCACACATAAGGGTGCCAAAGACCATGTTACCTTATGCATAAGTTCCAAGGTCAAAGGCTTAAATGGACATCATCAAAGGCATCAGGGATTCAATGGTATTCACATCCATGGACTTCGCATTAACAAGGAGGAGGGATCCACCATATACTCATCATATCAAGGGTATCAAGGACCAGAACACCACCATTCAAATGGAAACAAATACTTTTTCAAGAATATCACCATCATTATTATACAAGATGGCTTCAAGGACTTCAAAGGATTCAACATCATCATGTTCAAGGTCTCCATATAAGTAAAAACATATCCAATGGTTCCACTATATATCTTCATCGCCAAAAGAGTAGTAACACACCAAAAGAGGGGTACAAAGACCTCACCACTAGTTTGCAACACCTTATGGGATTCATATCCATGATCACAAGGCTACAACATGCCAATGACCATATGGAGTCCAAGGTCCATCAAACCACCATATGTGTGGGTTCAAGACCCAAAACTCCAAGGGCACCAAGGACCCCATAAGAAGGGGTTCCAACATACCACCATAAGTGTGGGTTCCAAGACCCAAGTCTCCACATGTAAGAGGATCAATATCTAAGCTTGTGGGCTTAAGGACCCCACAAGAACTCAACAACCTCAAGACCATTCAATGTAAGAAATGAGATCCACCATCAACACATCAAGGGATTTAAACACATGATCCACATCATCCATCCAAAAACCAATCAAGAGACCAAAACAAGTACAAGCATAACAAGCATCACAAAGACCAGTAACCAAATATCAACCTGGAGCAAGGAACTCGACAACGGACTCAAATGGGACCAAGATACAACTTAGGGGCACTTGACCAAGTCAATGGGTAACCAAGGATTTTTCCATTATTCGAAGGACTCCAAGGGCTTCAAACTTGATCTTGGACAAGCTTAAAAGGGATCCTATGACACAGACAACCACAAACTAACGCTAATCCTCAGGGGATTTACAAGGGGTACCAAGACTCAACATTTGGCATCAATGAATAGGCATTGTTGGCACCATTGACAACTTAATCAACACAAGAAACTTGGATTAGATTCTCGAGTTGGACTCAAGAATGACTAATCCTTATGTCTAATGGTTAAACCTCATGCATTGAGGTGGATGCTTTGTATGTCAAAGTGATGATGTTGTACAATATTGTTGGACAAGACTAAAGACTTGTGTGTCAAATTGGATCCTCATGTGTTGATGTGGACCTCATGTGTAGAGGTAGTGCTTTGAATGTTGAAGCATGAATGTTGTGTGATGTATTACTAACCATGTTCACTTGAGATGGATAAGCTATTAAGTCTCCACCATAGACTAGCCACCTATAGAATTAATTATTTTTGCATATGACCACTTGTAATGATGGTAAAACAATATGATCACAACAATGGACAAATCTCCTTAGTATGTTTGATATGATACATAAATTAAAGTTGGAACATGTGGACCGTGAAGATAACATAAGATATACAGATAATTTTCTTTGAAATTAGAGAGAATTTGAATTTCTCATGATAAAGACTCCAATTAATTAAAGAAGAACTCAAAATGTTAAATTTTTTGATATTAACAAGGAATACTTCAGCGAATTAAAGAGAACTCAAATTGATCACTCCAGTGATGCAATCAAGAAGGAGTTCAGTTAAGAGAATTAACTAAGTGTTAATAAAGAAGGTTTAGTTAACTAAAAGTGTTTTGCATGATGACACTTGAGTTAAACTAAAATATGACACTTAAGTTACGACAGTTGAGTTAAAACACTTGCATGATGACACTTGAGTTAGCCACCTAACTAAGTGATCTAGCATCTAGTTGAAGACTGAGTTCATTATGAAGTGATAGAATAAAGATATGCACCATGATTGATTCACATGGTGAGTTGTTATGAAGAAATTGATGAGACCAAGGAAAAAGTGTGAATTGGTGTGTTCACAATGTGCATCAAAGCAGAAATTGTGAGTTGGTGTGTGGACAGTGTGCATCAGTGCATAAACTATGAATTGATTTGTGTGCATGGCATACAGTTGGATCAATCAATGCTATATCTTCTCTCTTACCCAGTGATTGCACCTTGGTTGTTTGGTACTTCTCTCTTATCTTGCACTAGGGGTGTCAAATGTAATCTACAATTCTAAAATAAATTCTCTTCTATATATCATTATGCTAAGGAGAATTGTTGGGATTTTTCTCCCTATTTGAGGGTTTTCCTTGGCGTACATGTTGTGTTATGTGTGCATGCTTATGTCTATGATTGATTCATTGATTTCAAGTGCTAAGTAATTATACAAATAAATATTAAAGATCAAAGTTCAACAAAAATCAACATGGTATCAGATCTCAAGGCATGAATGAGCTAAGTTTTGCAAGCAAGTTCGATCCTATGTTGATCCTAAGTGGTAGAAGCTGAACACAATAATTGAAGATTAATGGCCTAGATCTCAGTAAGGTATAAAGACCATATTGAAGGAAATTGAAACTTCAATACTTGTAAGGATAAGATTATGAACATCCTGAAAGAGCATGATCTAGATGGATACACATCCAATGTTGTTAAAGAACCTAGTACTAATGTTGGGCGCACTACTTTCAAGAAGAATCAATGGGTAAAATCATGAATATGGGTGTTTGTTTGGTGAGAAAAATTATGACAACAATATGTGATGAAACTCCAAATATTTATGAAAATATTGATGAAAAATTATGAAAATTAACATATGCACTAGTATAATCTATGTACTTTTTCATTGTAAAAAAACTATGTCAAAATTGAATAGTTTACAATGAACAAAACAACAGTCAAAAGAAAACATTGTTTTCTCATAAAACAACAAAAATAGACACCCATATTCATGTTTTTACCCCAATCCAAAGCTAAGAGAATCATTTATGATTTAGTGAAAGACAATTTGATGGTCGTGATTACTCCATTGAAGACTACAAAGAAATGCTTGGACAACTTGATCAATCTTTATGAGAAGAAGGCCCTGAGTCAAAAGAGAGCATTGAAGAACAAGATTCATAATCTGAAGATGGAGAAGAATGAATATGTGGCTTCCTTCTTCACAAAAATCTCTCAAGTAAGAGATCAAATCATGAGCATTGGAGTAATTGTTGGTTATGATGATCCATTCATACTATTTTTTATGGTCTACCATCTTCATGGGATACATTCTTGGTCGTTGTTAATGTTTTAGAGGTGCAATCAAACTTTGAGATATTGTGGCATGATTGCCTCCAAGAACAAGGGTGAATCCAAAGCAAGTACGCTTCCTCCAAAGAAAAGAACCATGCTCTTATGGAAAGGATGAAGAGAGGAAATAAATTATTTTATCATAAGAATTTTTCCTCATCAAAAGGAAAAGAAAATATAGAAATAACTTTGATAATTCCAACGTCAAATCCTTCAACTGCAATAAAAAGGGACACTATGCAAGCGAGCACCGAGAAAAGAAAAGAGGAAAGTTCAAGGGTAGATTTCATGCTTCTACTACTACAGAAGATGACTTTGCATGAAAGACTTCATTTGGTGATCAAGAAACAAGGGAGGTGTATTACCACTAGTACCGAGTCATGACTGGTGCATAGTGGTCATCCAAACACATGACTGGATATAGGAGCAAAATAAGTTCTCCTGTGAAGTGGAGCTTGGAGATAATGCCACCAATTCGATCCAAGGAGTTGGATCCACTTTTTTTTATTTAAATTTGGAATATGTACTCCATGTTGATGAAATTATCTAAAATTGGATTTAGAGAGGGAGGTCTCTACTAAGTTCATGCAAATTTCATTAAATCCTTGACATAGTTAGTCCTTGTGATCTATGAAAGGAGGAAGATATCACGAGAAATCGCACACAGAAAAAAGATTAGTATTTGAATTATCAATTGCTCTTATAGATCAAATCTGAATAATTTGAACATATTTACATTTGTCTAGAAATATGTATTCCTAAGAATTAGGAAGATTGTTATAGTATAACATAATGAGCATAAGATATAGTTTTATGTTATGAATTGATGCTTACATAATTGTGTGAACTATTTCCATTGCATTGAAATGTTCATAGGATTAAATTTCATGATCATGCAATGTTGCTAACCATTTGAGTGAATTGGGGTTGTAGCGAAAGACCATATGCTATGCCTTATAAGAGAAGAATGGAAAGTATAAAGTAAATTCATTATGGTTATTCAGTATTCGAAGGAGTGTAGGATGCTCTGAAGCAGGAAGCTTCTAGGAGCATATCAAGTAGCAAGATGGCTTCTATGATAGAGGGAGCATCTAAAATAAATTCATTATCTATAAATACATGATGTGTGATCAATATTTTCCTACCTCCTTATGGGTAGAAGTATCCAACACTGCTATTTATATTTAGAATAGAAGCCAACATGCTATTATGGGAGATAAGAATCCTAAATAATTTTTCATTGGTAAAAGTCCAGATGTTGGGAACTTGAGGTTTTTTGGTCATGTGTAGTTTCATGTACCAAAAGAGAAGAGGAAAATGATGGTTCCATTTGGAAAGAAAGGGAGTTTTTTTGGTTATAGTGAATCCTCCAAAGCCTACAGAATCTATGTATCAGGGCAAAGACACATTGAAGTTAACTGAGATGTGACATTTTGTGAATAGGTTTCCTTCAAGCTCTCTAAATAACTTCAGTGTGATTCATACATCGAGAAGCATGGGACTCCCATGATGGAGGATCCAAATTTTGGTTCTCCTCTTTCAGATGTTGAGAGGGAGAATCCAAAAGAATGCTTAGATTCGCTAGCTCCTAAAAAAGGAGTAGAACTAGTTTTAATATTACTTGATGAACCTCTTAATAAGAGGAGATCTGCATGGTGTTGAGACATTCTATAAGAGGCAGAAAAGCATGGAGCACCATCAGGCACATTTAGAGAGAGAAAGAGGCCTAACATATATTCAGGATATGTTGCACATATGAGTTACATCAATGATTTTGAACCTTCAGCCTATGAAGAAGCCGCTAAGCAGAAAGTATGGAAAGATGCAATGGTAGAAAAATACAAATATATCATGAAGAATCATGTTTGGGAAGTGGTTCCTAAGCCTGAAGGGAAGTCCATCGTAACTTCTAGGTGGATCTATAAAATCAAACATGCAACTGATGATAGTATTGAAAAGTATAAAGCTATATTTGTATCCCATGGTTTCTAGCACAGAAAGAAGGGTTACACTATGATGATACATTCTCTCTTTTGGATAGGTACACCACTATTCAAACAATGATTTCCCTTGCTTTAGTTCTTCGGTGGAAGTTGTTAGAAAAATGGGATCATAAAACAATAGAATAAAACAAGATGCAAAAATAAAACACATAAACAAAATACAAGAGAGACACTAATATAAAGTGGTTCACCCAAGATGGGCTATGTCCACACAGAAATTTCCAATCCTTTCTATCAAATCGTCCAACAAAATGAAGGGATATAACTTGCAACACATGCACTGCAACTTCCTCTTCGCTCTCTCTCACATTCTTGTCTTTCACAACACAATACAAAGCCATAATACAATTCCTCATACAAAAGAGTTTTTCCTTCTAGGGATAAAAAACCTAACATAATTTATACCATAATATCTGAGATTTAATAAATGGATCATATTGACTACAAAATTACAACATTTTACAAGGCAATTTTCTCTACACCCGAAAGAAGCTTCACTATATGGATGTGAAGAGTTCCTTCATCAATGGTGAGGTTGAGGAAGATGTATAAATACATCAACCTAAGGGGTTTATAGTTCATGGCAAGGGGTCCCATGTATCTAAACTCAATAAATACTTATATGGGCTTAAGCAAGCTCCGAGAGCTTGGTATTCGAGGATTGATATTTATCTTCAGAGCTTTGGATTCTCCAAAAGAAAATTTGATCCAAACCTGTACTTCAAAGTTGTGAATAACCAACCTATGATATTGGTTCTCTATTTTGATTATTTGTTCCTTACTGGAGAGGAACAACAGATAGTTCATTGCAAGAGAGATCTCTCTACTGAGTTCAAAATGAAAGACATGGGTATTATGCACTACTTTATTGGTCTTCAAGTGGAAAAGGAAACATGAGATTTTCCTTTCACAAGGAAAGTACACAGTTGATGTGTTGCGCAAACTTGATATGATGGATTGAAAATCCATGACTACGCCTATGGTTTCTAATTTGAAGAAACTACATGAGTCATATTCCATATCGGATCTAATGGATCCTACTATTATGGACAAGTCATTGGTTCCTTGATGTACTTGATACATTCTAGACCTAACATATGTTATGTTGTGAGTATCATGAGTCAGTTCATGTCTGAGCCGAGACATAGACATTGGGTTGCTTCCAAGCATGTGCTTAGATACCTTCGAGGTACTATTGCTTATCGACTCATATATTCCTCTAGTGGAAGAGATTCCACTTGGTTATGCCGACTCTGATTGGGGTAGTAGCATTGTGGACCAAAAGAGTGCATCCGATTTTTTTTTAGCTTGGGCTCATCTATGATCTCTTGTTTCTAGCAGGAAGCAGGGATATGTATCCTAGAGTACTACAGAAGCAGAGTATATTGCAACTAGTACTACCTGTCGAGAAGCTTTGTTTCTTAGGAATCAATTTGTTGGGTTGTTCAGTGAGAAGCTTGAGACTACGGTCATTCACTATGACGATCAAAGATGCATTAAGCTCTCAAAAAACCATGTGTTTCATGACAAGTTTAAACACATTGAGATGAAGTACCACTACATCAGAGACATGGTCCATATAGGTTTCATAATACTTCAGTACATTGATATTGATGAGAAGATTGTTAGTATGTTGACGTAGCCTCTATCTGTGATGAAGTATATGTACATGAGATCCACTTATGTGTTAAGTTGGATCCTTATGTGTTGAGGTGGACCTCATGTGTAGAGGTAATGCTTTGCATGTCGAAACATGAATGTTGTGTGATGTATTACTAACCATGGTCACTCAAGATATATGAGCTATTAAGTCTCCTCTAGAGACTGACCACCTCTAGAGTGAATTACTTTAGCATATGACCACTTGGAATGATAGTAAAACAATATGATCACAACATTGGACAAATATCCTTAGTTTATTTGGTATGATAGATAAATTAAAGTTCACACATGTGGACCATGTATATAAGATAAGAGATGAAGATAAGTTGTAAAGAGATTAGAGAGAATTCGAATTGTGAATGTGTGAGCAAAATTAGAGATGCTTGAACTTTAAAACTTTTATTAATCAATAACTGCATATATGAATCTCATAAGACAAACCATCCACATAAATCATTTGACCATAAGAGACAAGATATACCCTGGGAAAACCCTTCAAACATAGAGGATGAAAAACCTAGAAAGTCTTTGAGTATGATAGATAGATTTGCAAAGAACGATTTACAAGTCATAAGAATATTTCTCAATAAGAGATGTCACCTCAGCAATAGAGAAGAGAAATTCAATACAACAGTGTAATCAATTGTACTAAACTTTCCATATGCCTAGTATATTAATAACAAGCCAAAACACCTAGCAGGCACAAAGCACTACATTATTTGAACCCAAAATCCGATGACAGAATCCGATGTCATACGACATTTCACATGGATGTGTCGGACAGCAATCAATATACAGAATGCCGACAACAAAATATTTATAGCTCCATCAATTATCCGACACTTTGGAGTCGGACTTCTGACGCTTGTAGTGGTGGTTAGCTGACACTTCCGTGCCGAAAAGGCGTCAGATTTTCGACTCTTGTAGTGGCGGTTATTCGACACCTATATGTTGCATCTTCGATGTCTGTGAACCAAAACCAAGTCGGATATCCAAATCATAAGCGTCGGATATCCGACGGTACGTATATATTTTTTTATAAAAAAAATTTAATGTTTACATGATTTTAAATTTTATGGTCCCATACTTTCAACGGTAACTATGTTCAAGGCGTCGAATATCCGACGCATGTCCATTATAAATATAAATTGTTTTAAACATTTCAACATGTTTGTTGTAGAAGTGATAGACGATTGTAAAAATTATTTATTCCTTGACGGGGGTTTTCAGGAATAGTTTTATTCTTCAACGGGCAGTTGTGGGAATTTTTGTTTTCATCGATAGGCAGTTTGCTGGTAATTTTTTATTCTTCGACTTCTCTCCGTTTGACAAAACCTTGATGCGTGGTTGATGCATGGAAATTGATTTTTTAAGACAACTGGTTATATTCATTAACGAAGTTTATGACAAAATGTCAAATAGATTAAATATTCTGGATCCAAACAAAGACAACCGACAATTGTTTGCTAGACTATGGGATACAGTGAAACGAAGGGGTGATGGAAAATGTTATTGTTCATGTACTCATTACAGGGGATTTAAGAGGAGAAGAATATTGATCTCAACAGCCACAAAACATTCTATGGAACATGGACACGCTAAGGGGGGGAACGAATATCGTCCATTTGTAGGTTTAGCATTATAAACATTATTATATTCTTTTTTTTTGTAATTGTATGTATTTTTTTTCATATATTAATGTATATCTATTGATGTTTCCATGTATTTATATTAAAGGAAAGACACCCTATAGCATGTCGTCTAGAGGAAGTGATTTCAGAACAAGTTCAAGATCAGGATCATGGAGCGTGTATGTTTAATGGAGAACAAGTGAATGATCATATTGAATAAGATGATAATGCCGATGATGTAATTGAAGATGATGGTACAAATACATTGATCCATGATTCATTTAACGTTAGAATGGATGACGATGATGTTGATAATGAAAATGATGATGACTTTGATGATGTTCACGATATACCTCTTCTCGATAAGGCATATGAACCCCTTTATGAAGGCTCCAAAACAAATCTTCTCTCTACTATATTGTTGATAATGAACTTGAAGGTTATGAATGGTCTTTCAAACATTGCAATCACACATATGCTAAGGTATCTAAAATAATCCATCACATATATAGGATCGTGATAAATTTTATTTGCATTCCTCTAATAATTGTATTGTTAACTCATTATTGATCATCGTACGGATGAAGCGTGTTTCTTTAATATTATTTATTTATTACATTAACAATTTTTTTTTTGTTTTTGTAGTTTGATAGATGATTTTTTGTTACCACCATCAAATATTTTACCTCGCACATTTCAAGATTTATCTTCCATCATGAAAGAGATTGGAATGCATTATGAAGCAATTAATGCATGCCCCGATGACCATGTTATATATTATAATTAGCATGAATTTGCAACAGAATGTCTGGAATGTCATGTAAGTAGATATCGTATAGATAAAGTAACAAAAAAGGTGCCTCAGAAGGTTCTTCGTTATATTCCCATCATTCCACGTTTGCAACGACTGTTCAGGTGCAAAAACATAGTGCAATTTATGGAATACCATGCCAGGAATAGAAGTCAAGATGATGTTATCTGAATGCCTGCAGATGGTACTTCTTTTAGATATATTGAGTAAAAGTGGCCTCATTTTAAAGAAGAACCACGTAATCTTAGGAATTCTTTGGCAACAGATGGTGTTAATCCATTTGCACAGATGAAATCCATTTACACGGTATGGCCTATTTTTGTTATCAACAATAACATTCCTCCATGGTTGTCAATAAAGAGGGAGCACATAATGTTGTTGATGATTATTCCAGGTTTTATTGACAAAAACTGTTTTATTTATCATGTAGTTGTGGCATCTCATTTGTCGTAATATGTATCTTAATTTCATATATATATCTATTATTTTACTCTTTTGCATGGTTTATATATCTTAATGGTTCTCATAATGATATATTTTATATGTTCTTCAAATTATGAATCAGGTAAGTTCCAAGTCAAAGATATGAATGTATACATCAAACCTCTTATAGATGAGCTACTGAAGTTATGGAATGTATCTTAATTTCATATATATATCTATTATTTTACTCTTTTGCATGGTTTATATATCTTAATGGTTCTCATAATGATATATTTTATATGTTCTTCAAATTATGAATCAGGTAAGTTCCAAGTCAAAGATATGAATGTATACATCAAACCTCTTATAGATGAGCTACTGAACTTATGGAATGGCATAACTATGTATGACGTATCTAGACCAATACGACAAAGGCAATTTCAATTCCATGAAATGGTTGTATGGACAATACACGATGCCCCTGGGTTAACTTCATTTTGTGGTTTGTAATTTTAAGTTCCACTTTAATTGCATTTAATGATATGGAGTAGTTAGAATATTTTATAAATGATTATATTTGACATAGATATTCCATATGTAAATATTGTAGGTCTTCAAACAAAGGGTAAATTTGCATGTCTAGTTTGTGGTCCTAAGATAAAATATCGACATTCAAAAAGCTTAAGAAAGGAGGTGTTTGATGAGTATAGGCATTTCCTCTCTAAGAATCACAAGTATAGAACAACTAAAAGAAATATTTTCAATTGGAAGAAGGAGACTACATTAAAACCACGGAGAATGACACCTCACCTTTGGAAGATGCAATACAATAGAAATCGTCATCATGGTACGTATGGATCATCGTATATGAATTTTTATTGTGAGTTGTTTGTTGTAGTGGCCATATTTGATTTATGATGTAATTTATTAATTATAAACTAATATTCATGATTTCCATCATGATCATGAAGGCATTAATGGTCTTCCACGAGAAATGAAAAGTTATCCTATTCAATTCAGCAGGTTTCCCTACTATGAGCACCTACAAATTGCTCATTTGTTTGATACAATGCATATTGGAAATAATGTTATTGAAACAATATGGTGACTACTAGAGGTAAGGAGGGAGAAAGATAAAGTTGTGAAAGTGTGCAAAGACATTCAAGAAAGCAACCATGCAATGAAAGACGCCATCCAATTTCATACCAACGAAGAACAAGTTAATATAAACTCAATTCCATGGATGTTTACGGAGCAACAAAGAAATGTTGTCAAATAAGTAATGCGTAAAATTTAATTTCCCACCGGTTTTTGCGCAAACTTGAAGAATATTATAACTAAAAAAGGTGATTTTGTGGGGGTCAAAACACATGATTGGCATGTCTTCATCAAGGTAATTATTATTGTTATGTCGATATAATTTTTTCTTGTTTGTATACTCTTTTTTTAATAAATGGCGTGGTTTGTATATTGATACAGTATGTTCTACCTCTCTCTCTCTCCTGGACAACTTTGTTGTAATTTAAAGTTTATTTTTGTTAAATATCATTATTGGTTTGCATCATCTGTAGATGGTAGACATCTAAAGAAATCCATAAAGAAGATATAAAGTATTGGAGGAGAGAAATTCCTCGTCTCATGTGTGAAATGTAGAAGCATCTACCATTGGCATTTTTCAATGCACAGGAACACTAGTTCATACACCAAGTTGAGGAGATTGAGTTGTGTGGACCTATGCACTCAAGGTCCATGTGGATGGTTGAGAGGCACTTGAAATTTATGAAGGGTTTGGTGAGACAACTAGCACATCCAGAGGGTTCTATGATGGAAGGATATACGGTATACCAAAACATGTTGTATGTTAGTGAATATCTTCCTATTTTAGCGTCAAAGCTCAATTTACGTCGCATTTGTGATCCGGACTCCAATAACAAATTTCAAGGGGAGCAACTGAAGGGGAAAGGTATATTGAGGAAGCTGAAAGGTAATTATTAGCTACTCAATTTTTATTATATCCTTCATATTCTAATTGTATTTTCTAGTCATAGTTGCTTCAATTAAGAGCATATACGTCTTTGTTCAGGAGATTTACACCTTTCTTTGATTTTAATGGTTATTGTCATTAAACAATTGGTCGAGAATGGGATGCAATTCATTTATACATCGCAAACAATCTTGACTGGATGAAGGTATGGATTGAACGATGTGCACAATCGGGTCATGGAATATCATGGGAAGGTGTGGCTTCATTGATAAAAGAAGTACAACACAATGGAGATAACAATCTAACAGAAAGGGAAATCGATTTGGCATATGGTGTAAAAGATAAAATGGCAAGTATATAATTAATCAAATATCCCTCTAAATCTTTTATTTTGTTTGATACTTATTGACGTACATGTTCTTTTTTTCCATGTATTGTTGCATAAGGACTGATTGGTTGTGTAATTTTTTCGTGTATTACTTATTGCAGGTAAAACACCATAAGGCTATGGTCTGCAATGGAGGTAGATATCGGGTCAAAAAATTGGATGAAACAAAGAAAACATCAGATTCTAGGGTTTCGGCTGTCTTTGAGGTTACCAATGTTTCATCTAGAACTCACAGACATCCAGAAGTCTCAGAAAATTGATACTATGGGTATTTGGAAGATATTATACAGTGTGACTTCAAATCCTTTAAGGTAGTTCTATTCGTTGTCAAATGGTATAGGTTATGATTGAATCAACATGATCCTGATAGAACTATTATTGAACATGATAATGGATTTACCATGGTAAACACAAGGTTGTTTGAGCCAGGAACAGAACCCTATGTTCTTCCAAGCCAATGTGAACAATTATTTTAGTTAGAGGTTCCAGGTAAAGCGGGCTGGTCATTTTTTGTGAGACAGGATCCAAGGGGAAGGTCGGTAAAGTATAACCTAGATGATGGTAATGAAGAGGGTTCTCTGGAAGAAGAATATGATGACGAAGAGCATGATCAACTTGAGTTAGCTGACGATGATGATCCAACAGAAGATGTCCAAGGAATAGTTGAATCAGATGATGTAGAAAACAATGTCGTTGAAGATTATTCCGACGATGACACAATGAGCGTAACTGATGATGATGACGATGATGATATGGCCAATCCTTACAATGTTGACATAGATGATGATACAAATGGTGCATCATCTTCATCATCATCATTGTCTTCCTCATGATGATGATACTCATCATCAACATCATCATCATCATCATCATCATCGAGATCATCATCATCATCATGATCATGATCATCATCATCGAGATCATCATCATCATCATAATCATGATCATTTTCATAATCATCATCCTCGTGATGCTGATAATCATCATCATCATCATCATCGAGATCATCATCATCATCATAATCATGATCGTCGTCATAATCATAATCATCATCATCATCATTGTCATCGTCTTCATCATCATCATAATCATCGTCATCGTCATCATCATTGTCATTGTCGACATCATCATTGTCATCATCGACATCAACATCATAATCATCACCATCATAATCACCATCATAATCATCAAATTCATCACCATCATCATCATCATCATCACCACCACCACCACGATCATCACCATCATGGTCACCATCATCATCACCATCATCGTCTTCATCAACATCATAATCATCACCATCATCATCAACATCATCATCATCAACTTCATCAGCATCATCGTCATCAGCATCATCATCATCACCACCATCATCATCTTCATCATCATAGTCATCATCATCATTGTTGTCACGATCAACATCATCATCATCTTCATCATCATCATCATCCTCATGATGATGATCATCATCATCGTCATCATTAAGATGATCATCATCAACATAATCATGATCATCCTCATAATCATGATCATCGTCATAATCATAATCATCGTCTTCATCAGCATCATAATCATCATCATCATCATTGTCATCGTCTTCATCAGCATCATAATCATCACCATCATCATCATCATCATTGTCATTGTCGACATTAACATCATAATCTTCATCATCACCGTCATCATCATCATCGTCGTCGTCGTCATCATTATCATCATCGTCATCATTTTCATTGTCATCCTCATGATGATGATAATCATCATCATCATCATCAAGATCATCATCATCCTCGTCATCACAATCATTATCATCATCATTATCATCATTGTCATCATTGTCATCAACATCATCATCATCATCAACAACATCATCAACATCATCATCATCATCAACAGCATCGTCATCATTGTCATCATTGACATGAACATCATAATCATAATCATCATCATCAACATCATCATAGTCATCATCATCACCATGCTCACATGCTCAACTTTTCAATCATCCTTCAAAGATATATTTTCATTTATCCAATATAGGGATGTGTCGTTATGTAGATGGTTCTTCCCTCATTAATGTGAAGGTTCTTTATTCAAGTTAGAATATAATAAAAATATCCTAATACTATTATGGCAATTTATATAATATAAAATAACATATAATAAAAATAAAAAACATATAATATAAAATAATATATAATAAAAATAAAAAACATATAATATATAATAACAAATGACAAGTATATTTGGACATTTCCGTGACTCGTTTTGGACAGTTCAGTTCAATTTGGAGGTTTTTGTGAATTTGGGAGTAGGTCCGCTGGAGCACAGGGTTCAGAATTGGAGCTCACGGTTGATAATTGGAGGTCATGGTTGAGAATTGGAGCTCACTGTTGAGAATTGGAGCTTACTGTTGATAATTGTAGCTCACGCTTGAGAATTGGAGCTAACGGTACAAATTTGGAGCACACGGTTCACGTTTTGGAGTTCCAGTTTTGGATTTGGAGCTCATCGCTCAACGGGTAAGCATCATGACCTCCTTTTTTTGGGCATGTTGTGAAAATGGTTTTTGGGAATCCTGTGACAATGGTTTTTGGGTGACAAGGGTTTTTTGTGTGCACTGTGATGTTTTCTCCTTTATGGGACAAGCTTGAATGCAGACATACCCTTCCTCATTTAGTGGGTTATTCAGGGATTCAATTTACAAACCTTCTTACCTTATAAATGAGAAACTCGTTGTTCGGGTCATGAACTTAGAATAGGGCTTCGCGCCTCACCCCCTCTCGTATCAGTGAGTCACTATTATAGTGATCATTCATTTTGTAGCGCATCTATAGATGTAATTACGCAATTTCTCTAGTTTTTCACAGACATGATTGATCAAAGAAGTACTTCGAAGAGACTGATTATCCGGACCTATCGAACGGTTAAAATAGAACTAGGAAATTGGGGCCCCTGACTACAACTATTAAAACCCCTCTTAAGATAAGGAAGGTCAGACTATATTATGTGAATAATAAGGGAATAAATACTTCCACAATGAGGAGGTCTTACTTCACAAGGAGGTATTAATTCACCAGACCAGTTCATCCTCATATTCAACCGGTAAGGTCAGATACTACAGGGAATAGAAGCCCTTAATCTTTTAGAAGGAAAGAGAAATAAGGGGTAGGGGTTGAATTTCATGTTTCCATCTCAGGAAAGTCATCAGGTAAGAAAGGAAAGTAATAAATAAAGTAATAAGGGGGTGCCAATCACCTGCCCCACCACGGGGTACCTGTTCTAGCGGTGCCAATAAAGAGCGGGTCTTAAGGCAGAGAGCAGTACCATATCTAGGGAACGACCTTGGATCAATAAAAAATATACCATATGGAACAGATCCTCTCAAAGCCAGGACCTTGAAAAACATACTAGTTTGGGGCCCAAAGTCCTGTTAATATCATCATCAAACAAAAACTGTCCATGAGGACAGAGTTCAAGAACTCTGTCCACATGAACTATATCTCACAAAATATATGATTTAGGAATAAGTCCTTAGTTTTCAAGTGTGAACTAATTATTTTCCAACTATGAATTAATTATTTGAGATCATATTAGACTCCTTAAGGATATAGAGCCATTGGACTGGCTTATAATGAGTAATGGGTTTTAAATTTAAGTTATGAAAAACAATAATGAATCCAATAGAAATTTATTATAAAAGTAAAAGTATAGTATTTTGTTAGGAGATTTTCATTACTGTATTCATAGTAATAAATTGTTTGTATTAAATCTATCAAAAGAAAGATGTGGATGGTGTCTTTAATAGTTGGGAAGATTATTTACATTTAATTGTAATTTGTTTATAAGACTAATCATTATTCCATCGAGATGTTTCCTTTCAACATTGTGTATGTTAGGAATAGTTACAAAATAACATACATTAACTATTCCCCTAACTTTTAGAACTCAACCCTAAATTAAACCACTTAGTTAATTCGAAAGAAAAATATTTACAAACACGATTCTCATACCGATTTGGTAAAAATCTATCCATATAAAATTCAATCTTTGACCTATTAGTTGAACTAGAGAAAAATTGGAAACTTTTGCAATGTCCCCTATTAAATTCTGGCCTTTAGTGCTGCAAAACTGCGTTTCTAGAATTTTTGTAGCATTTTCCCCTGTTTTACACTACAGGCGCTACAAAAGTTTCACCTTCAGAACTTTTGTAGAATTTTCGTTGTTTTTACACTGTTGGCACTGCAACAGTTATGAAAACTGCAATTTTTGTGCAAAAACTTGGCTAGACACTTTCAAACCTTTTCCAAGGCTCTAATACTAAAATTTAAGCATGTTATGGTCTAATTTCATCAAATTTATCTCTTGCCTCAGCAAGAAGTTTTAGATTACCTGCACTGACCTCGTCTTTCAACATTTGCAACTCTTTCTTCATATTTTTGTTTTCTGTTTTTTGGGATCTGTTATGCTTATATAAATTTTGAACTTGTTTATGTAATTGGAATCTTCTCCTTAGCATCCCTCTAACATCCATCAAAGTTTTTTCATATAGGTCTAGACTTCCATCTACTTCAAACCTATGTTTTATGTCTTCTTCTTGCAACTGAACAATCATCAACTGGGCTTCTTTTAATGGTACATTTACCTTCTTCACCTCTAGATCATCACTCTATGTTTGTTAATATGGTTGTACTTTGGAGAGTTTTTTCTTCTTTGTTTAGATAGATTGCTCAAGTGGAGTCTCTGATGTATCTTCTTCCACATATTTTTGCCATTTTGTTACTAATCTAGTCCTAGGTCTCTTAACCTCCACCCTTTCTTCAAAAAAGTCCAACTTTATTCCTTTCATTTTCTTTTTACTCTTTTAAAATTCAGGTCTCTCCTCTATATCTATAACAACCCTAGTTTTTTTCTCCATGTGAATCTTACCCTTTCTCTACTCCTCACTCATGTCTTTTTCTCCATCATGTTCTTTGCTTGAGTAGTTGTTTTTCCTTTTGATATTGGAGTACATATCCTTGCTGAAGGAATACCTAGCACCTCAGGATCATAACCAACAAGGAAAAGAAAAATGTTATAATCCCTACTCATTTTCCTAATATCTTCAAGCACGACCAATTTGATTAATCCAAAATGAAATAAAATAGTGTTCTACCTTCTTAGGTTTCGGCTGCACCTATGTGCCATCTTTCCTAGACTTCTGTACAAATAAAAAGGGATGTCTAAAAATGTTTTTCCAATGAAATGTAACAACAATTTGAAGTGAAATTGATACTGTGTCAAATATTCCTTCACATGTAAAAGAATTCCTTATGGCAAATAAAAGTTTCTCATATTTCTCTGACAACCAAGCTTTGGGTATCCCATGAGTTAAATTTGATCCCTTGTGTTCTTCTTTAGAAAAAAAACATAATTTATCAACTAAAACTTAGCGGAAGTATGACCCTCTAATGAGATCCATAATTTACTTAGACAAATACTAATTGCATAATACATATCTATTAAAAAAAACTTGAATAATAACTTTAACTCTAATTATGAAATGTGTTAGTCAAGAAACTACTAGCACTCGTAGCAATAACAATTACAGACATGTAATAACAATAAAATAAACAATTTCAAGACTCTTGGTGAGTAACAGCAATAGTTTCAACAAGTAACAACAACAATATCAACAAGTAACAACACTAGTTTTAGCAAGTAATAACAACATTTTCAGCGAGTAGCAACAGCAACATAAATTAGTTTAAAACTGCTAGTGAGTAACAGTAGAAGCAATGATTAGTTCGAAGCTATTGCTTAATAAAAATATATTAAAAATATCCTAATACTATTATGGAAATTTATATAATATAAAATAAAATATAATAAAAATAAAATACATATAATATAAAATAATAATAAAATACATATAATATATAATAATATATAATAAAAAATGACAAGTGTATTTGGACATTGTCATGACTCGTTTCGTTTTGGACAGTTCAGTTCAATTTGGAGGTTTTTGTGAATTTGGGAGTAGGTCTGATAGACATGGCAGACAACTCACTACTACATTTCGATCCAAAATCCGATGGTTTTTTCCGACGGCGCGTGGATTTTTTCTTTTAACCGTGCCAAAAATCAGAAAGATAATTTTTTTTTTGAAATGGTGGGGATAAGCGTCGCTTAAGCGACACCTAGGCTTTCAAGCGTTGCTTAAGCGACGGATATCCTCCTAAGCGTCTCTTAAGCGATGGCGGTTAAATTGCCCATTTATTTAATAATTTCTTAAGCGTCGCTTAAGCGACGGCGCTTAAAATGCTCAATCATTTAATAATTTGTCGTAATT
>LPNX010874740.1:2414-18436 GCA_001517045.1 Pseudotsuga menziesii
TGATGACAATGATGAGGATGATGACCATGATGATGACAATGATGATGATGTTGAGGATGAGGGTGTCAATGAAGATGATGATGATGATGATGATGACCATGATGATGATGATGAGGATGAGGGTGGTGAACGATGATGATGATGATGAGGATGAGGGTGATGATGAAGATGATGATGAGGATGATGGTGATGAACGTGATGATGATGATGATGATGATGATGATGTTGAGGATGAGGCTGTCGATGAAGATGATCTGACCATGATGATGATGATGACCATGATGACGATGACCATGATGATGATGATGAGGATGATGACCATGATGACGATGACCATGATGATGATGATGAGGATGAGGATGATGAACGATGATGATGATGAGGATGATGTTTATGATGAGGATGAGGATGATGAACGTGATGATGATGAGGATGAGGGTGATGAACGTGATGATGATGAGGATGAGGATTATGATGATGATGAGGATGATGATGCTGATGATGTTGAGGATGACAATGATGATGATGATGATGACCATGATGATGATGACAATGATGATGATGATGATCATTATGATCATGATGATGAGGATGAGGGTGATGAACGATGATGATGAGGATCGAGGTTGATGATGATGAGGATGAGGGTGATGATGATGATGAGGTTGAGGGTGACGATGAAGATGATGATGAGGTTGATGGTGATGATGAGGAGGATGATGAATATGATGATGATGATGAGGATGAGGCTGTCGATGAAGATGATGATGATGGTGAGGATGAGGGTGATGAACAATGCTGACGAGGGTGACGATGAGGATGAGGATGAGGGTGAGGATGAAGATGATGATAAGGATGATGGTGATGATGAGGAGGATGATGAGTATGATGATGATGATAAGGGTGATGATGAGGATGATGATGGTGATAAGGATGAGGGTGATGATGATGATGATGATGATGACCATGATGATCATGATTAGGATGAGGATGATGATGATGATGATGAGGATGAGGGTGATGATGATGATGATGATGATGACCATGATGATCATGATTAGGATGAGGATGATGATGATGATGATGAGGATGAGGGTGATGATGATGATGAGGTTGATGATGATGAGGATGAGGATGAGGATGAGGAGGATGATGATGATGACCATGATGAAGTTGATGAGGATGATGGTGATGCTGATGATGAGGAGGAGGAGGATGAGGATGATGATGAGGAGGAGGAGGATGAGGATGAGGATGAGGGCACGATGACATCTGATGATGACGATGATGACCATGATGATGCTGATGATGATGAGGGTGATGATGATGATGATGAAGATGAGGATGAGGGTGATGGTGATGATGATGAAGCTGATGGGGGTGATGGTGATGACAACGATGATGAACAATGATGATGATGAGGAGGAGGAGGAGGAGGATGAATATATGATGATGATGATGAAGATGAGGATGAGGGTGATGATGATGATGATAAGGATGAGGGTGGTGATGATGATGAGGATGAGGGTAGTGAACAATGATGTGTTAGGACAAAAACAAATTAGTTTAAATTTACCTATATAGAACCATTAGAATTTACCTAGTTCAATTATGCTAGCAACATTAAAGAACTTCCATGAAGTAATCTATAGTGGGAACCCACCACCCATACAACTTCAAAGTAGCTAGTGACATTGTGAATCTAGAAGCCATAACACATAAATTAGGACTAAATGTAATTCTATGTAACGCATATGCGATATAACGCATATGCGATATGAATAATCCATAACGCATATGCGATATAACGCATATGCGATATAATGCACATAGATCAACTCACTGGTGCAAGTAGTTTTTTAGATCAACTCTGGTTTTATATTATTTCAATTTTACTTTGCCACAGTATTAGTTCTCTTTCAGATTGGTTCTCTTTCAGTTCCATTTTTGTAGTACTCTACAACACTTTACTTAGTTTTGTTCCATATTTTCTATTTGCCCAAGTCCATACACGACATAGTTGTGTTTGCACAAAAGGCCTTCCTAGGGTTCAAGGTAGCTTCAAGCTTTTTGTATTAATCCATATCACACCCTTCTGAGGGTTTCAATATCAATCCATTTGTGAGTGGATACACAGTTCTCCTATCCCCAACGGTGCAAATCTCCACCAGCAAGAGAGGAGGTTCACAGATCTAAAATAATACAGATTTCTCCTTCCATTTTATTTACAACAAGATGACGAATAACAACTGTATGGACATCCCCACATGCTCGCATCTTGCAAGAGAGGAAGTTCACAGATCTAAAACAATACAGATCTCTCCCTCTAGTGTATTTACAACAAGATGTACACCAACAACTGTACGGGCATCCCTATGTGATCACATATTACACCATCTACATCATCATTATCATCTAGTTTCAACAAAGCTCGGCACCTCTTCTAGTTTTTGACTTCTCCTCTTTGCAAGCATGGCTTCCAACATCAACAGGGAGGCAGGAAAGAAGGGAGGCTTTCCACTTAAATTTGGAGGAATGGGCTATATGTGAGGCCCACACTCCCCATTACATATTGGGCAATGTATTATGTAGATATATTAGTATAATAAATGAGTAGCATTTATTATGCTTGTTTTGGCCTCATCAATGAGGTCCCTTTGCAATGGTTATAGAAAGGCACCTGGCCTCCTAATGAAGATAACTTTTCTTGTGCAAGTCTTGTGTCTCTCTCTTTCTGTTTGGGTTTTGGGTGTGGTTTTAGGTATGAGTATTCTTTTGGGTTTCTCCATTGAGAGGTGAGGCTCTCCTAGACTCACCTATGATATTTTCTATTAGATATATCAAGCCATGAACCGTAGATCAATGTTCCTTAGAAACTACATACTGTATGTTTTGTTCTACACTCGAATATTAAATACATGTTTTTTCTTTGGAATCAAAATTGGGAGGCAAAATCAAACGAGCATCGAGGTGAAATTCATCATAATAGGGATGATTTTTTGGAACAATGGAGTAATGCTCTACCCCCAAATTTGTCCCCCCTCCACTAAATATTTCTCATAAAACTTAGCAATGTTTATAAAATGAACAACTAAGAGAACTTTTGAGAATATATATACTTTGTCGTTTGTTATCCAAATAGAGTAAATGAAATGGTACAACTCATGGATAGAAGGAAATAAACCATCAAATCAACATATTGACACATTAGATCCTTAGTGCAAGAGTAGATCAAAGAATTCATGTTTTGATACTTTCAACATTGGAACTTTATTTCTCAATAATATAAGCACTAAGTGGATGGGTAGAAACAACTAAGGAGGGTTTGATGTTGCTTGCGTCTTTGAAGCAACAAATCATTGAGAAGGAAGGTATACATTTACCCCATGCACCTCCATGAATTCGTAATACCAAGAAAGTCATTAAATCGATATAGATGCACAATATTTAGAAAGAAAACATAGGTTATTCAATTACTTACCAACACACAAAAGTAGTGGTTGAACTAAATGGATTCCGACTTTTATATGCATATTTTACTTTATGGGTTCACTAAGGATGATTAGATGATTTAACATGTAATGTGATGGTAATCTGCTCAATAGATCACACTAATATTTGATATGTCTCCCCATGGTCAATACATTTCTCATATGTTCTATTAACGCATATGCGATATAACGCACATGCGATATATCGCATATGCGATATGGATAAGTTATATCGCATATGTGTTATTTGAAAATTTAAATAATTGGCGGGATTAAGGTTTGGCATTAGGTTTGGAAGTAGCTTCAGAATACCGAACCTATTGGCTAGGACAAATCAACCAGGGCTATTGCTTGTCTTTTAGAACTCTATCAATATGCTCAAGATTAGATCCCGTGTTTTGATATGACATACACAATATTTTTTTATGAAAATGTACGATATTATAGAGTACGAAATGACGATTCTGAATATATAATTTGTTCCTTCAAAACTATGTTTTATTTATTTATAATTATTTTTCTAAATGACACACGTTAGTTTTCGAGAATACATACATCGATTGTTTGTTATATAACTTTTGATTTCCATCACCATTTCCCATAAAAACTATATGGTGCACTAGACGAAATCAAGCTCTGTGGTCTTATATTAAGAAATCAAGGATTTCATTAATTTTTGCCCCTAAAGTGTTGCACCTGCACATAAGGTTTTAATTTCAAGATTTTCTGACTTCAATAATTAATAATAATAAAAATATTTCATGAAAATTTCCGAATAAATAGTGTTTCACTAAGCTCATATGTCCTTTATATGTCTGCAATATTTTATCCCAAATGGACATCATTTACCTCATATATTGCTGCACCCTCACAAACATATATGTTAAGATGTGCTGAAAATTTGAAAACCCACTTTCACGGAAACTAATTTTATAATCATTTGCACACATTTTCTCTGCATAAACCCTATATATTATGAAAGCTGATTCAATTACCTATCTTTTCTCTTTTTACTTCATCTTCAAATAAGTTAGGGAAGTACCCCTAATTGTCACCTAAAATCAGAGTTTTCCGTTTATTCCAGTATTATGTGGCATCTAAAGTGTCCTTAAAGGAGTCCATGATTGTGCATCAGCCCATGGATGAATTATATGCATTGAATTTTTTGGGTTCAAATGGGACGTTGAATTATGAAGAGGATTATGGGGTTATTAGGGAAGTGAAGGGTAACTTATCAAGCACTACTACCTTTGAAGCATAGAATCCATGTTAAGGACTAGTGATAACAAGGGTTTATTTTCAACCAGACAAAGTTGGGATTGGGGGGTTACAACCTTGTTATCTTCAGGGAGGTGGAAACTAACCATGTGGAAATCAATAGTTATATTCTTAGCCATAGAAAAGGTGATATTATGACAAGGGAAGGGGAGTGTCCAAAGCATTTGATTTGCATGATTTAAAGGGAAAAAACATGGGTATATCCCTAAATGTTAGGCGATTGGGTCACTCCATTAAAATGCATGCACTCAAAAGGATTTTGGAGGCCCAAAATATAGTTTTGTTATTTAAGTAGGAGACTATGGGAATGGGTGACAAATAATGTGTGGATTTAAGAAAGATCCTCATTAGGTGTGATGTTATTTTTTATTCAAAGGGTAGATTTTGTGGTTTATTATTAGGATGTCAAACTAGGGCCTTACTTTGCACAAACACATGGGAATTTGACTCAGGTTTGGGAATGACAATATTTTCTCAAGAGTTGGGATAGTAATTCTCAATAATATACCTATATGGACCATATGCGGAGATAATTGCTTAATGGGGAGAATTTATGAGAACAAAACAGTTGGACAATGCACTTAACATTATTGGGGTTGACATGATTTTTACAATTAGAAATGTGGAGATTTGGGGTGAAGTTTCTCAAGTAGATCCAATTTCATATTTTTTTGTTAAGAAATTGGAAGAAAGAGGGCTTTATTATGTACATCTAGTAAGAATTAGGCTTACATGGTGGAATAAAGGAATGAGAACTAATAAAACTGCAAAGAGACTTCATCATTTATTGTGATTTAAGATTTTTTAAATGATGATATGAAAATTAAACATTGGGTTGGTACAAGAGGAGACTTTGACCATTTTCCTATCTTATTGGAGGTGGATGTTGGGGGCGAGAATCCTCTTAACCTATTCAAATTTAATGCTCACTAAATGGAAGAAGAGGAATAGTTTAAGCTTGGTAAGGATCGGTGGACTCCTTTTGAAAAGGGAAGCAAGGAATCTACAAGTATTCAATTTGTAAACAACATGAAGAAGGTTAAACAAGCATATGCAAAATGGGCCAGTGAAATAAGACTAAAAAATGATTAAGATATGTTTGAGATTGAAAGAAGAATAGAAGAACTATATCTTTAGGATCTGACATGGTACATCAATGAAGAGTGTAGTGTTATAATCATGGACCTAGAAAAAAGGAAAAGACATTGGTTGGATGAGAAGGAGCTCTGCTTAGAGATTGAAAGGAAAAGTTGTATGCTAGAAAGGATGGGTTGACAATCCAAAGTGTTTTCACCATTGTTCTAATCAAAGAAAAAGCTCCAACTCTATATGGAATATGCAAGGTAATGATGGATCAACATTGACAAATTTTAAGGAGTTGGCTAGGGAAGGAGTATATCATTTTAAGGGGATATTCAAGGAAGAAAATAGGTCATCAATCACATAGGTAATAAAAAAGGAAATGCACTTTCCCATATTTGTGTCAAAGGATCACAATGTCCATTTGATGGAAGTTGTTTTAAAATAAGAACTTCAAGAGGTGATCCATTCATTTCGTAAGGATGGGAGTTCCAAGCTAGATGGATGGCATGTGGAATTCTCTCTCAAATTTTATGAACTCCTATAGGAAGAATTTCTCAAAGTGATTTGGGACTCTAGGAGATCGAGAAAGATATTGGCATAATTTAACTATACTTTCATTGCTTTGATACCAAAAACCAACAACCCTTTAAATTATGAGGAGTGTAGGCCCATATCTCTGTGTAATTGCATTCACAACATAATTTCAAAGATTATTGCTAGAAGGGTGAAGTACTTATTATCAAATTCTATCTCACAAGAGTAGTTTAGGTTTTTAACTACAAGGCATATACACAAAGCACTGGGGGTATCTAAGGAAGTATCCTTTCACTCTATAAAAGGTAAAATAAATTATTGTGGTGGTAATTAAGGTGTATTTGTCAAAATCCTACGTTAGCGTAAGTTTCCTTTATCTTAGACTAATGCTCATGCATGTGGGATTTTATATAAATTTTTCAAATGGGTCATGAACTATGCATCTATAGTTTCTTTTGCAGTGCTAATAAATGGATCAGCAATTGATTTTTTTAAGCTAGGGAAGGGGAAAAGACAAGGTGTCCCCTTTACCCATTCCTTCTTTTTTAAATGGTAGAGGGATTGAATAGAAACTTGTATGAAGCAAAATCAATTTGGAACATGTAGAGGGGTGATAGTAGGCACGACTCTTTATTAATCACGTCTTCCTTTTGTTGATGATATCCTTTTACTTTGTGATGGGTCAAGACAAGATGTTGGGAAGAAAGGAAATCATGGATTTAAATTGTATGGCCATAAGGATGATGGTTAATTTTGGGAATTCTATAGTCTCCTTTATGATTTTAATGGGGATAGAAATTTGTATAAACACTAGTTTCCTTTTACAACAGTGGACCTATACTTTGGAATAAAGTATTTAGGTTTTTACATAAAACCAAATGATTATAAAAAGAGGGATTAGGGATGGATGACTGCAAAGTGGAGAAAATATTAGCTTGTTGGTGTAACAAACCCTAATTCCTAAACCCTATAATGCTTCTCCAAAAGGAAGTGATATGCATCAAAATATTCAGTTATGTATTATTTCATCCAAGAAGTGAATGAAGAATCTCCACTCAAATTTGAACCAAATAGTGAGCAACAAAAACAAGGAGACTTCAAATAACTCAAAGAAGTCTTACCCATACATCCATGAATGAGTGAATCATAAAGATATAACAATGTATGTGGCTGGTAACAAAAATTTTCTCCTATCATAAGTCTATTCACCCTAGTGTTGGATGAAGTTCCTCCAACATCAAATGAACCAAGTGTTGAGCAATAAAAACCATGAGTCTTCAAGTGACTCAAATGCATATCATAGGTGCATCCATGTAGATGTGCATCATCAGAAAGTAACAAAGAATGTTGCTGCAAATGTGAATAAGAATGTGCTCCAAATAATATGTAATATGCATCAATATAATCATCCATGTGTTCTTTCATCCAATAAGTGAATGGATAACCTCCACCAAAATATGAACAAAATAAGGAGCAAGGAAAACATGAAGACTTCAAGTGGATCAAATAAGTATCATCACTACACTCATGAATATGTATATCATCATGTAACATCAGAGGATGTTTCCGCCAATAATAATGTTCTTCAATCATATCGCTCTTCAGTCAAGTGTGGGATGAAGTTCCTCCAACTTCAAACAGACTAGGAAAGGAGCAAGGAAAATCATGAGTCTCCAAGTGACTCAAGTGAAAATCATAGGTGCACCCATGTAGATGTGTATAATCATAATGTAAACAAGGATGCTTCTGCAAATGTAAATAAGATGGTTCTCTAATAATTCCATCATCAAGAGGAGAAATATAATGTCCATGCTCTTCATGTGGCACCATCAAAAACAAACCTTTCGCCCATACTTCATTAGGATGGCTGCTGCAAAATTTAGAAGTGTAGGATATAGGAGAAATAACCAACTCACCCAAATGATCAGTAAGTGCAAAATTGCCATAATTTGAAGGATCCATAGTGGTAAGATTATGCACCTCCCTAAAAAATGCAAAAATTTCCTAATTATCATTTGACTCAATGGACACAAATTATCATTTACTGAATATGAAACCCATAGTATACATTAATTACAGTTCATTCATTCATAAATCATCAAAGTCACACACATATATTTGATTCCATCAAGATTGCAAGAGTTTACAACAAGGTATTGGGGAAATGGCACTGCTTCTTCAATGTTGGACAATAATACATGAGATATCTTGGATTTTCGACCTAAGAGATTTCTTAAATTAAATAAAATATCATTTACATCATAATACAAAATAATGGAGCAAGAGAATCTCCCTCAAAGACATGAATAGTTCACCAAGTGCGCCTCACTCCATAGAGCTGAAATATGGTGAGAAACCTTGAGATGAATGGAAGAACAAGCTGATATTGAGATGTCCATGAACTTCCTGTATATTACACCTGAAAATAAGACTCCATTAAATCTCCATGAAATACCTGAGTGGCCTCTCCAAATCACCAATTATGATGGGAATCTTTCACCCTCGAAATTGGATTAAGGCAAGGAACTAGTCATCCACTAGCTCTCTCTTCACAAACACAAATTAATAAAATGGTGAAAAAGCTTCTTCTCATGGACGATCCATGTATTTTATAAAAATTATTAGTCTTCTAAGGTTCCAAATCCATCCATAAACCAAGTACAAGTTGAATTGGCGTGGCTTCTCATGCTATGCCATGTGGCCCCTCTCTTCACCTTCTCTCTTCTCCCAAATTTGAGTAGGAGCCTCTTGGCCTTCTCCAAATCCAAAATTCGACTTCTAAGATGCTCAATTCAGGCTTGAAATTTCATTATGTCAGTATTTCAGCCTTCATATCTGACTTGTGTCATAAATGTCATAGAATCTCCATCATTGGTGTCATAGATGTCATAAATGTAAGGAGAATCTAGCCAAGTGTCCATGAAACTCTCATTTGGCTCTTCCTCTCCCATGTAAGTTAAAATTCATCCCAAATTCGACCTATGAAGTATATGGACAAGAATATTAACCTTATAATCCATCCATAAACATTAGGATTCCCATATATTCGAATTTGCAAGAGAAAGATACCATTTAAGATAGGAATTCTAGCTAGTGTGAGCCCCATAGTCTCCATGTGTCTTCATGCCCCATTTCCACTTCAATTTTCTCTTGTATTTATTTAATAAGCTACATTATTAAATATTTATCCCATTCTAATGTCTAAACATCATTTATTATCCCCTTATTCCAAATCTCAAAGCTTCCACCCCCAACCTAGTAAACTAGTGATTTTCCTCCTTGGCAATTATTTGACTTTTAGCATCCCTTTGACAACTTTCATGAATATGGAAAATGTGATTTGGCCATTGTGATCCAATGAAAAATTTGGTACATTACAAATCCTCCCTTTCCAATATTGCATGTCCTCAAGCAATTTCAAACATGGTTGTTGAAGAACCTGCTTTCTGTATGATTCTTTGAAGTTACCACTGAGCTGCCCACTTTGAGTCCTTGAGAGTCCATGAAGATTTCAGAGAGGAACCACCATGCTTGTTGTTGCACTACTCTGATTAAAATCAACTTATTAAATGGTTAATCCATCTCCCATACTTCTTGTTTCACAAAGAATTTGAAATCAATGGGACTAAAAACTATCACAAGGTCCCATTGCTTGTATTGCACTCCAACAATTAAGAGTGCTCTCCAACCCATACCATTTGGAAAGAAAATTCATGGATCCCATTTTCTTGTATGCATTCTTCCAAACATCATGATTTCATAATATATATCATCAAATTATATAACAACATAATAAGAATGTATATCAAGGAGGTGCCTCACCAAGAAATCATGAAAGTGCTTATACCTCCCAGTGAGTAGACTACCATTTTCCAAGTACATACATGCTTCAAGTGACCAATCAAATCTGCTCCAATAACATAGTTGAGTATCCCATGTCCTATAATGCTGCTCTAAAAGGAATTGATATGCATCCAAATATTCAGCCATGTATTATTTCATCCAAGAAGTGAATGAAGAATCTCCACTCAAATTTGAACAAAATAGTGAGCAACAGAAACAAGGAGACTTCAAATGGCTCAAAGAAGTCTTACCCATACATCCATGAATGAGTGAATCATAAAGATATAACAATGTATGTGGCTGGTAACAAAAATTTTCTCCTATCATAAGTCTATTCACCCCAGTTTTGGATGAAGTTCCTCCAACATCAAATGAACCAAGTGTTGAGCAATAAAAACCATGAGTCTTCAAGTGACTCAAATGCATATCATAGGTGCATCCATGTAGATGTGCATCATCAGAAAGTAACAAGGAATTCTGCTACAAATGTGAATAAGAATGTGCTCTAAATGACATGTAATATTCATCAATATAATCATCCATGTTTTCTTTCATCCAATAAGTGAATGGAGAACCTCCACCAAAATATGAACAAAATAAGGAGCAAGGAAAACATGAAGACTTCAAGTGGCTCAAAGAAGTATCATCACTACAATCATGAATATGTATATCATCATGTAACATCAAAGGATGTTGCTGCCAATAATAATGTTCTTCAATCATATAACTCTTCACCCAAGTGTGGGATGAGGTTCCTTCAACTTCAAATGGACTAGGAAAGGAGCAAGGAAAATCACGAGTCTCTAAGTGACTCAAGTGAACATCATAGGTGCACCCATGTAGATGTGTATAATCATAATGTAAACAAGGATGATTCTGCAAATCTAAATAAGACGGTTCTCTAATAATTCCATCATCAAAAGGAGAAATATAACGTCCATGCTCTTCATGTGGCACCATCAAAAACAAACCTTTCACCCATACTTCATTAGGATGGCTGCTGCAAAATTTAGAAGTGTAGGATGTAGGAGAAAGAACCAACTCACCCAAATGATCAGTAAGTGCAAAATTGCCATAATTTGAAGGATCCATAGTGGTAAGATTATGCACCTCCCTAAAAAATGCAAAAATTTCCTAATTGGTTGGTTCCAAGGTGGTGGAATTATGCGCTTCTTCAAAAATTGTGTAACCATTTTCAAGAGGCAACTCAAGTTCCTCTTCCACCATTACTAGTGATTAGATCTCAGCACTATCATCTTCAAGCACATCAAGAACCTGCAATTTTTCATGTTTCTCATGATCCATCATGTCATGAGAATCCTCCAAGCAATCTACCTTATGAAAATCTGAAACATCAAAGGAAAAACAAGTGTCTTGCAACTTTTCAAGAAGTTGCTCATTTTGAATTGTGAGCTTATCAATAACTTCATTATTCTTCAAGTAGGATTCATGTAACCATTCACTAAGCTCAATGACATTTTTTCTATAAAAAATCAAAGACATGAAATTACCTTTGATGTTGCACATTGCTCTTTGAATCTTCTCCATGTCTTCAAGGAAGGATGGATCCTCCAAGGAAGTAGCTCTCCAACAAGAATTTGATACCAATGCTTGAGCGTAATGGAGTATTCTAAGGGCCTCTTGGATATTATTTTCATTCATCTTTAAGGACCCTTCAAGGAAATGAGGCTCTTGCAAATGAACCTCCTCATCTTCTTCCTTCTTGCTTGGACCAACTTCATGAAGCTTAAGTGGTGATGGGGAAGTTGATCTTGCTTCTTCTTCAACTGCTACAAGGTATTCATTTTCATGTTTAATGGAACTTTGGCTTGCATCAACACTTTCAAAAGTTATCTCTATGTCACCAACATAGATATTTGAGCACCCATCAGTAGGTACTTCTTCATGGTTCAAGCATCCATCATTAGATTCTCTTTGTTTCATTTCCAAGGTAGCATGTGTCTCAAAATTATCTTCAGTATTTTCAATAAAAACTTCTTTATACTCATGTGATGTCTCTTCATATTTTTCAGAGTCACTTGGGATTGAATTTCGATCATCTTCATTTACTACTTCTTCTACTCCACCTATTTCAGAACTAGGTGGTTCATGAGTATCCTCCTTTTGCTCCTTCAAGCAAGCTGATGCATTTTTCCCCTTGGTTTTCTTAAAAGCAATATATTTTTCCCAACTTTGGATAGCCAAAAATTCGAATCCTTTCATAATATTCTTGGTCATTTATTAAAGGATAGGTTCCATTCCTTTTATTATCTCCTCACCATCATATGAGGTTCTCTTTTCATGCATAGTCATAGTTTCCCCAAAAAAATTGCCTTCTTCTCCTACTTTTTTTTCCTCTTCAACAAAAGCACTTTTGGTTTCAATATATAATAGTGGTACCTAAATTATTGTCCTCATAAATATAAGAACACATCAGGTTCCAAGATCATGCTCTGATACCACTGAAATGTCCCATTTTTGGAAATTTTATTAAAATGCCCAATTTTTCAATTTTTTCACAATTTTGGCTCTTGACTAGTTTTAGTGTCTTGGTCTCCAAATCAGCCCAATTGCTCCCAAATATTCAGAGAAGGTGTATGAGTGATATAATAACTTAATTATAATGTTAAGGGGTGTATTATGGCCTTCCAATTACTTCTGCAAATCTGTATAAAATTCCGAATAAGATAGATGCTTTAACTAGCAATTTTGGGGCTCAAATCCCCCCCAGGTAATTGTCGGAATGGCTTCCCAAATGTGCAGAAACTCACTCTAATTCTTAAATTGAAGTAGGAGATGTGTAGAATACATAATCAGAGACTCATAATCAGAACCAATCAAACTCCCATGACTGTTATCACTTCTTTCAATCAGATATAAAAAACTAGTTTTGGACCCTTGGGGAAATGAGATGTAGTTTGCTCCAATTGCTATGAAATTCAACCAAACAGACACAAATTCTGATTTACTGAATATGAAACCCATAGTAGAAATTAATGACAGTTAATTCATTCATAAATCATCAATGTTTACTTCCGACGGCGCGTGGATTTTTTTCTTTTAAACCTACCAAAAATCACAAAGTTAAATTTTTTTTTGTAAATGTGGCCACAATCGTTGCTCAACCGACGGTTATTCTCATCACCGTCGGTTAAGCGACGGCGCGTTAAAGCAAAGTGAAGCTTGAAATTTTTTTTTTTTTTTTCTGACCATACATTTTCCTCTCACCATCATACAGTTCAATACGGTTCACCGTCATACAGTTCAATACGGTTCAAAGGCAATATCCAGTATAGACTGCCAGAACGAGAAACGAAACCCGGAGGGACATTTTACATGTCCAATGTGTTCATTTTAATGCAAATATATGTGAATATGCCACACAAATTCCACGATGGTTCATTAGCTATCCGGGGTTTGCAGTCTTTAGCCATCTTCTCTCCATTTTTCTCTTCCATTATTGGTTTTTCAACTGAAAAATGCGGTTGAATTTGCTGGGGTTTTGAGGTTTTTGGAAGGTGTCCTTTCATGGTTGTGCTGTAAATTTTTCGGCAAGGTCCGGCAGCCATGACGATCGGCAATTTGGTGGAGATTCTACAGCAGAACGATGGATTGGCGGATCTGTCCCAGCAGCTCCATGAAGCCGCGATGCAGGAGGGTTTAAAGGGCTTGGCTGGGGTTCTGGCAGAGGGCGTCAAGGAGGTCGACCAAGGGACCAGGGGCTTCTTGCACTGGAGCAATTTGCAGCTTCGGGGGGTCTTGTCTGTTACGCAGGCCGTTGTTGTTGCTTGCTGCTCTCTGCGAGGTAAGTTTGTCTACCCGAACTTCTAAATCATGGAAAAGTCTATTCCCCAAAATAGCAGGAGAAATATTGATTAGGATAAATATGGCTGCCTTTTTTTTATAATAGGGGATTGCATTGTGCATATAATTGTAAACTACCAATGAGCAATATATGGAGACACCCGTTTGGGAGAGGTGAACATATGTCCTCTGTATGAGGATTCAAACTTGTTAATTGCAGTTAAGGAGGTTATTAAAATATCTCATTTGTCACCCGCAAGTGAAAGATGCCATCCTTTGGCAGTGCTTCACACGATTACGTCTAGTCCTATCTTTATCAAAGTGGAGTTTAAGGAACAGTCGCAATTTGAGCAATCGCCTCTAAAGCAACTGTACAACACATGCCTCAAAGAAGCAAAGGTACACTTCATTTTTTATTACCAACTCACCTACAATTTGGCTTTCTTTGCTACAAATATCAGTATGCTTGTTATCTTCAGATCGGGATTGCACAAATACCAGTCTATTTCTATCATGGAAATAGAGAATAGGAACATAGCTTATTTTTGGTCCATCGCCAGTTGCCACGGTGCTGGTATATCTAGTTTAATTGTTTTTTCATAGTGCTCATTTAGAGGTTTCTTTTGAAATCATAATGCTCTTTAAAAGTAATGACTGTGCAGTTTTTAAGAGATTATCTGTTGAAACTTGTAAAGTCTATATCGATAATTGAAATAAGCTGTCTTTGCTTGCTAGAAAGAAATATCAACTTTGAGGATGTCCAATGATTATCCAAGTATATCAAAAGTTGGATAGGGAACAACCACTTTGTTTAATTGAGTGGCTGGAGATCATTGTCTAGATATTGAAAATCAGAGAGGAACAAATATAGACTTTGAAGGTTTACTAAATTGTCAGTATATTAGTAAAGAAAACTTATGGTAGTGGGTAATACAAATATACATGGGGCGTTCTGCCCCTTCTATCAGAGCCAGTTATGTAGGTTGATTGAATGGGTATACACAAAAAATTTCACATGGTCCAAAAGCATTCAGTGATCCATGTCAATGTTCCAGACCATTTCTGTTGCTGATACCAAAATGAAATTTTTTGTGAACATGACAGGAGCTTAGTGATCTTCATCATTCGTTCCCTTTGGAGTGTTGTTGTAGCCTTGAGGAGCACTGTTGTTGGTGTCATGCTCCAGAAATAATTTCAGCTTCCAGATAAATGTCATCTGCTAGCATTCAGTCCAAGTAACATGGTCCACTAGGTCAACTTCTGTAGCCGGTCTGATATAACTATAAGGTTCCTCACCTGAAGACTTTACCCAATGCCAGGGAGTTCGGGCCACTTGGTTGTCTTTGCCTCTCTCTTTTGGGGAGAGGCTCTGGTATATCTGGATTCAACAGGTTAGTCCCCAACAGGATCTTGGGATCTAGTTGTGCCCATTCTTCCTCCATTTTATGCTTCTCTGTGATTTCTTGGTTCTGTCCTTTCATCTCAGGTTGAGAATTTGCTAGCATTACCAAAGGCTACTCTGCTCTCGCCTCTGGTTTATTTCAATCCTGGGATTGTTATGGCATCAAGGAAGGTGCCTCTAAAACCTACTTGAGCTTAGAGTGATCACTATTGGACTTCTCAAGAGCTTGAAAAGGGTTCAGTTCTACAACTACTGCATTTGCCTTTGGGTGTGTCTTCTCTTTTGAAGTTATTGGGAAGGCTTCTTCTTGACTGTGTATCAATCTTCTGCCAATCTGGAGGTCCTTTAAAGGATGGTTCGGTAGGTATCAAATTTTGCTTTTGGATTTGGAAGACTCAACGAAAGACATTAAATTGTTCATCAATTCTCCAGGAGTTTCAGTGACTGCAGGTATACAAAGCCTTTTATCCAGGTTAATTTTATACTGTACCAATGATTTGTCACTACCCAAAAAACTGTAGTATTTACTATTTAGAGCATAATCTACTGTGGATACCGATGCCAAGAAACTAAGTTGCATGAAACAT
>LPNX010874740.1:24313-120374 GCA_001517045.1 Pseudotsuga menziesii
AAAGCATTTTCTTAATAGAAACAACCTCTCAAACTGTCAATCTTTGTGGAAAAGGCATACAAAGAGCACCCCATATAAAACTAGCACACCTAGAGGGATCATAAAACTTGGAAGTGCAAACCTCAGTTATTTGTAACATTATGGTAATTCGAAAAATAATACCTGTTTTTTCATTTTATTTTATAAACATTACACACTTTGTTACCGATTGGCAAGCAGAGAAATGCCATCACCCCCTCCAGGATTGTAGAGTACATAGCTTCTGTGGGTTCGAGAACCCAAATTTGTAAAAATTGTTAATACTATTTTTCCAAGGGCATTATTGCAAAGAGGAGACTGTAAATCAAAGATGAAACTCTGGATTACAAGAGGTTTACATATTAGTGTCTTTCATCTCCATATCAATGCCCTTTATATTAATACTATAGTTGTCATTTGCAATCTAGAAATAAAACATGCTCAATTAGTTGTAGATATGAGGCGTTTGAGCTGCCCTATAATTTACACTTCCTTCCCATGCTTGTTTCTTTCTAGCGACATATTTTGCATATAGATGACCAACACTACTTCACAAAGTAATGACAGCTGGAATTTGAGAGCCAACAATATAGGTCTCCATAGAAAAAATTCAATCACCATATTTATTCACACGATACATAACTGATCTTGAAAATCCAATATAAATAGTTTGGCCAAAAGGAGCACGCATATGCATGCTCCATACTCTTTAAACAAGCATTGAATAGGTGAATACAACCACTTTAAACCCTTGTCTCATTTCCTGCAAGAGCAGAGAAGACCCAGGTGCTGTAGAGGACCCTTCACACATTACCCCAGAGAGGAGAATAGCTATAGAAGACTGGCTTCGACACACAATGGCATCTAGATCTAAAAGTCTCATGCATTATCTGTTTTACTGATCCTTGTCCTTTCGATATTATTTGTGGAAACTCGTTGATATTTTATCCAATGAATTACAACTTATGGAAACTCATTGACTGTGTTGGTGCACTTTATGAACCACAAATTGTTTTAACCCTATCATTCTACAGCAGTACCATATGTTATGTACAGCATAACATCGTCTCTCTAAGGTGACCTAACTAGTCTCACTAGGTATTGAATATAGTCTTTGTCACCTCCAAAAGATCCATGTTTATTCTTAACCTAAACATTATACAGATAAGACAAGATAATCTACATATAGTATTTATATATAGAAGACAATCCAAAATATGTGAAAAACACAAGTTCCTTTAGAATATTGTGTCCATCATTGATATGAGATGTCACCCATTTAGATAAATATTTGAGCTTGTTTACAAGCCTCTTGTTTGGAACCCAACTGTGAGGATACAGATGGACTGAAACTCTGGATTATATGCTACGTAACAGTGTAAATATTTTTTTTTTTTTAAATCACTGCCGTCGCTTAAGCGACGCCTATAGCTGTCGCTTATCCGACACGTATCAATGATTTCCGTCGCTTAAGCGACGCTTCCAGCTGTCTCTTATCCGACGCGTACCCATGTTATCCGTCGCTTATCCGACGCCTCTATCTGTCACTTATCCGACATTTACCAATGATATCCGTCGCTTATGCGACGGCATTTCTGTCGCTTTACCGACGGCCTAAAGATTATTTTCTCAAAAAAATTTCACCACCGTCGAGGATATGCTGTCGCTTAACCGACGCTTGATATTTAACCGACGGTTACTTAGGTGTCGCTTAACCGACGGTTACATAGGTGTCGGATAACCGACGACAAGTTTTCGACGCTTAAAAAAAAATCAAAGTGTCGTACATGCGACAGGGAAGTGTCGAAAATCCGACAATTCTGCCGTCGGATTTTTGGTCAAAATGTAGTAGTGTTTGGATAGCCAAAAATTCGAATCCTTTCATAATATTCTTGGTCATTTCTTCAAGGATAGGTTCCATTCCTTTTATTATCTCCTCACCATCATATGAGGTTCTCTTTTCATGCATAGTCATAGTTTCCCCAAAAAAATTGCCTTCTTCTCCTACTTTTTTTTCCTCTTCAACAAAAGCACTTTTGGTTTCAATATATAATAGTGGTACCTAAATTATTGTCCTCATAAATATAAGAACACATCAGGTTCCAAGATCATGCTCTGATACCACTGAAATGTCCCATTTTTGGAAATTTTATTAAAATGCCCAATTTTTCAATTTTTTCACAATTTTGGCTCTTGACTAGTTTTAGTGTCTTGGTCTCCAAATCAGCCCAATTGCTCCCAAATATTCAGAGAAGGTGTATGAGTGATATAATAACTTAATTATAATGTTAAGGGGTGTATTATTGCCTTCCAATTACTTCTGCAAATCTGTATAAAATTCCGAATAAGATAGATGCTTTAACTAGCAATTTTGGGGCTCAAATCCCCCCCGGGTAATTGTCGGAATGGCTTCCCAAATGTGCAGAAACTCACTCGAATTCTTAAATTGAAGCAGGAGATGTGTAGAATACATAATCAGAGACTCATAAGCAGAACCAATCGAACTCCCATGACTGTTATCACTTCTTTCAATCATATATAAAAAACTAGTTTTGGACCCTTGGGGAAATGAGATGTAGTTTGCTCCAATTGCTATGAAATTCAACCCAACAGACACAAATTCTGATTTACTGAATATGAAACCCATAGTAGAAATTAATGACAGTTAATTCATTCATAAATCATCAATGGTGCACACATATATTTGATTCCATCAAGATTGCAAGAGTTTACAACAAGGTATTGGGGAAATGGCACTGTTTCTTCAATATTGGACTATAATACATGAGATATCTTGGATTTTAGACCTGAGATATTTCTGAACTTAAATAACAGATAGTTTACATTAGAATACAAAATAATGGAGCAAGAGAATCTCCCTCAAAGAGATGAATAGCTCACCAAGTGCACCTCACTCCATAGAGCTGAAATATGGTGAGAAAAATTGAGATGAATGGAAGAACAAGCTGATATTGATATGTCCATGAAATTCCTGTAGATTACACCTGCAAATAAGACTCCATCAAAGCTCAATGAAATACCTGAGTGGCCTCTCCAAATCACCAATTATGATGGGAATCTTTCACCCTCGAAATTGGCTTAAGGCAAGGAACTAGTCATCCACTAGCTCTCTCTTCACAAACACAAATTAATCAAATGATCAAAAAGCTTCTTCTCATGGCTGATCCATGTATTTTATAAAAAATATTGGTCTTCTAAGGTTCCAAATCCATCCATAAACTAAATCCTAGTTGAATTGGTGTGGTTGCTCATGCTATGCCATGTGGCATCTCTCTTCACCTTCCCTTTTCTCCCAAATTTGAGTAGGAGCCTCTTGGCCTTCTCCAAATCCAAAATTCGACCTCTAAGATGCTCTATTCAGGTCTGACATGTCATTATGTTAGTATTCCAGCCTTCAGATCTAACTTGTGTCATAACTGTCATAGAATCTCCATCATTGGTGTCATAGATGTCATAAATGTAAGGGGAATCTAGCCAAGTGTCCATGAAACTCCCATTTGGCTCTTCCTCTCCCATGTAAGTTACAATTCATCCCAAATTCGACCTATGAAGTATATGGACAAGTATATTAACCTTATAATCCATCCATAAACATTAGGATTCCTGTATATTCGAATTTGCAAGAGAAAGATACCATTTAAGATAGGAATTCTAGCTAGCGTGGGCCCCATAGTCTCCATGTGCCTTCATGCTCCATTGCCACTTCCATTTTCTCTTTTATTTATTTAATAAGTTACATTATTAAATATTTATCCCATTCTAATGTCTAAACATCATTTATTATCCCCTTATTCCAAATCTCAAAGCTTCCACCCCCAACCTAAAAAACTAGTGATTTTTCTCCTTGGCAATTATTTGACTTTTTGCATCCCTTTGACAACTTTCATGAATATGGAAAATGTGATTTGGCCATTGTGACCCAATGAAAAATTTGGGACATTACAAATTGTTTTGGCCTTTCAAAATATAAGGGATTGATTGGTGCGTAAAGTAGGCATCAAAGTCGAATCAGGTTGATCCCTAGGTAGGATATGATGAGAACTTTATACTGCCAAGGAAAATGGTAGGAGCATTAAGAGAGAGAAGTTATTATTATTTATCACAAGTTGTTGATGTAGGGAGATCTACTATCTAGAGTCAATAATGGTTGGATGTTGAAATAATAGGATTTGAGGGGGAGGAGGTTTTACTATGGAATCTTTACTGCCTTGTGTTAAAAAGTAGTTATGTCGAGATTTAATGGGAGGAGATGTGCTCATATGGTCTCAAAAACAGATGAGTGGGACATATTCCCCTAAATTAGGATACAATGTCTTAAGGTATGAAGATATGCCTCAAATTCAGATGTGGTGGTACAAAGGTTTATGGAAGTACAAGTGCTGACAAAAAACTAAGGTTTTTATGTGGTTGGTTATTAATCAAATGGACCCCACATGGGATATCATGCAAAAGAGAAGTTAGCAAGGACATGGAACATGCCCTTTATGTAAGGTATGTGATGAGGATGTTACACTTTTGTTCATTCATTTTTCTTATATGGTAGTTGTATGGAGGGAAATATAAGTTGCGGTAGGCCTTAGTTTCTAATGGCAGGGAAGCAATGTAGAAACTTCTATGAAATAATGGATTCAAAACCCTATAAATAAATCATATATGACACTTCCACTTATAGTTGCATGAGGGATCTAGTTACTCAAGTATGATATATTTCCGAAGGGATCACAAAGGCTCTAAAATGTGTGCTTCTCTAGGTTTATCAATACTTAGGCATTTCAAGCAAGATGATTAACATCAAACTTCCTAGAAATGTGACGCGTGAAATAATAGATAAAACGAGATTTTGGGCTTACTTTGATGGGGCAACATGGAAGGACCCACAAATGTGTGGGGCAAGGGGAATACTCTATTTATCTTATACACATTTATGCAATTTCAAAGTAGGATCGAGCAGAAGTACCAACAACAAAGTTGAGTTGGTTAAAACTGATGCAAAGGATGACTATTGAAAAGAGGGTTCAAAAAATACAAATTATGGGGGATTCACAATAAGTCACTAAATGGATGAAAAGGACAAGAGATTTAGAATTATTTTTCTATCCTAAGGGAAGTGAAAAAAGAACCTAAGGTATATGAACAATAAGTTAGAAGGCATGTGGCAAGCTATCAAATACCTTATCATTCATCTTGAGAAATGGGAAAATAAGCAAGAAGAAATGGAGAGTAATCTAAAGGAACAAGGTAGGAAAATTGATCATTTGTCTTCTGACATTAAAACACATTATAAATCTTTTCTAGGATTTGCTCATGGATCTCATTCTGCTATAGGTCAACATCTGATTCCAATAAGCTCTAAGCACAGTAAGGAAGAAATGAAGCAACAAACTACCATGACCATGATAGAACAACCTAATACTCAAGGTGCTCAAAGCCCTGCTCAAGATTATCAAGTCATGGAGGAAGACAACAACAAATATCGTTTTAATTAAATCCATCTTCTTCTAAAGTATTTTACTTGTGTTTTGTTGCTTCACGAATATGTAAGCCACTATATCTTTAGGCATTACATGAAAATAGTTTATTTGACAATGCTTGAACATGATGTAGAAAAAAATTTGTATAAAGTGTATAAAAATCCATATGGATTTAAATTTAAATGTATAAAGTGTATAAAAAGCCATATGGATTTAAATTTAAATGATATATATCATTTGATTATTTGAACTTTTTCTATACAAAATTGTACCCATTCAAAAAGAACAACTCCTTAAACAATTAAACAATTGATTTGCACCTTACTTGAACTTTAAAATATTTTTTCTCATATCATTGAATTTATGATTTTCAATGTCGGTCAACTAAAATAGTTTTCAAATTACCTTGCTTTTGAATTGGTATCTTTGACTTTTCATCCAACATAGAGCATATACACAATTATGATAATAAAAATTGTTAATCACTTTTTCAACATCTTATCTTTTGTGTGAGGGCTCAATGGACGAAGAGGAAAGTTTCAAAACAAAGTGTATCACGAATTTTTTTATTTTATTTTAGGTTGTGATTTAAATGTTTTATGAATTTTTTTTTAACAATAAAGAATTTAATTGAGGTTATAATTAATTGTTTTATAAAATGTTTTGTCCACGAATATTGATTATTTTAGTTTAAATTTTAGTAAAACATATTTTAAATTAAGAGGTTAGTTAAGAGGCTTGGTTTATTTCTTACTTTAATAGTTTGTTTTAAAGGAATTATTTAATTTTTTTAAGGAATTACCTAATTATATATGTTGAAAAATCTGATTATTTAGGAATATGGTGTTATTTGATGGAGTGAAGCAAAATGTCAATTTTGTGGGTCAAAGAGTTTTGGCTTTTTTAAAGAATTTAATGATGATACATGCTTTCCCAAAAAAGGACAATTATCTCTCCAAATCTTAATTTTATTTTTCCAATTGGTAAGGGTGTCCTCTTAGGCCCTGAAGGAAGAATAGAACTATCATATTCATAGGGTGTAGGAGTTATCACAAATGATTAAGTGAATATTTATGCATTCTATAAGGAAATAGAGCTTCTCAAAACACATCACATAAAGAATGTGATGATCTTTGGTGAATCTGTGGTGAATCCTTCTTAGTGATTAAGTAGGTGTGAAAAAATAATCTCAAGGAAGGGTCCATTCAAAGAAGACTATTTGAAAGAATTTGAACCTAGAATCTCAATAGCTTGGAAAATGTCAAAGTGTTCCACGTTAAGCGAGCCAACAAATCCTTAGCCAATCGCCAAGCCAATGAAGTAATGTATCTTGACAAGGGGGTCCTATCTAAAAATAGCGACCCTTCTAAAAGGAGGTGACTCTCCTAAGTTTTTTATGAGGAAAATCAATACTAAGGAGATAATTAATTCATTATCAAAACCTTTTGAACTAGGAGGGAGACAATTCACTTGTCTCCATCGAATTAAACCAATGTATGTAGGTTTTTCAAATTGAAGACATGCAAGGGATCGATAACACTCCCTCAATCTCTTGCTTGAGGCTCCTACCATGTTTTTTGTTATGGAATTTGTATGCTAGTTTAGTTGTAGAGGTGGGAAAATGAATGGGTGTTTGGAGAATTTTAAGGTTCTTTCCATCGACAAGGGAGGAGTTTAAATCAAGCTTGAATACCGGCGATTGTTGGAGAGGGATTCCTTATGATTGATAGTAATTGATAAAGGTAAGCAAATACACTCAGTTATTTTTGGATGCATCGTGTTGAATCACAAAGATTTATTGTCTCGCTCATGTCAGGAGAACATTGAATTTTCCATTATCTTTAGAGGGCGGGGACTCTGTTCTTCACAACTTTGGCTTACCCTTTCATGTTCTCTTGTAACCATGTCTAGGCCTTCGTTGGATGCTTTATTCATCAAGGATATGTTTTGAAGATTCTCCTTCTTTTGGTTCTTTTCTAGAAATGGCCAATTCCCCAAATTCTAACTCATTAGGAGGAGAAGGGACAAGGGAAATAAAAAATATCTTAAGGAATTTAAACAATTAATTAGAAGGAATATGGCAAGCTATCAAATACCTTAGAATTCATCTTGTGAAACAAGAAAATAAGCAAGAATAATTGGAGAGTAATCTAAAGGAACAAAGTAATAAAAATTGATAAATACTCTTCTGACATCAAAATGCATTATTATTTGTTCATGGATCTCATTATGCTAGGCCAGTCATTGATTCCAATTTCCTCTAGGCACATTGAGGAGAAACGGTGCAACAAACTGTCATGGCCACGATTGATAAACCCCATACTCAAGGTGCTCAAAGACTTTATCAAGATGATCAGTTCATGGATGAAGGCCACAACGGTAATCATTTTAGTTAAATCCATTTTTGTATGTATTTTAATTTTGTTTTGTTGCTTCACCAATATGTAAGACACTATATTTTTAAACACTACTAAAAAGTAGTTTATTTGGCAATGTTTAAACATAATGTGGAAGTTTTTTGCTTAAAAGTTTAACTTTTTTCTAGAAGAAAAATAGTTGTTCCTTGGTATTCATATGAATCAAAGGCAAAAGTTACAACACATATAATGTCCTTATCAAATACCATATCATGTCCAACAGAGAAAGGAAAAAATCTTAGTCTCACAACAAGATACTGCCCTCCAGTATTAAGCTGAATTATAGACTCTTACAGACAGATACAATGCAATATCATACAACCAAAAAATAATCCACAGTCGACAAGAAACCAGAAGAAACATCCCAACTCCATCACATATTTCCAAAGACGTCTACAAGAGAATACAAGAAGAACCCAGACATGGCTTATTTAGGGAGGCACTCGTGGGAATGTCGTATCACTGAGACAAAAGAGGAGAACAAAGTCTACCTCATACATCCAAAAGATGTAAAATATTCATCCTGCCATACTCATAAGAAAGAAACATCAAAGATGTCAGATGGAGTAGGCCAAGCTCAAAGATGTTAGATGGAGTAGGCCAAGCTCATAGTCAAAAGAGTTGCATCGATCCATTCCCAACAAATTCACCTTCAAAGAATTCAGTGAATTGTAGGTGGCCAGAGGCCAAGGAGAGTGCCTCCTTAGATAAGTCATCTGCCTTCTCCTTGTATTCTCTGTAAACACGAAGACAATCAAGAGAGATAAAGGATGATTCAATTTCCCTGATATTTTGACACCATCCATCCAAATTGAGTGCTTTAAGGACAACTCTCCCCTTGATCCAATTTATAATGGCAAAAGAGTCTCCACAGACATAAAGAGAAGGAATTTCGAATTCCTTTGCAACCACTAGTAGTTCCCATAGAGACAGAAGCTCAGATCTAGTATTTGTACTTTTCCCACAGCCCACCTTTATGTTGAAAGAGTGTTCATGGATGATTAACAAATAAACCCCAACCCCTCCAATCATTTTAGTTGAATCCCCATCAAAAAAACTAGATGGATACTCAGTGACAGGTGCCAGACCAATACATCTCCTCTTGGGATTCTTTAGAGCAGCCACAGGATAAGTATGCATTTAATCCAATATATTTTGACAAATGTAATTTGAATCAGGATTATGGTCCTAAAAAATGACTCTATTCCTGGTGAGCCACAAATTCCATGTGATGAAGAGAGGTAAGTGGAGAAGTTCCTTTTCTCTAATAAACCACAAATCCAGGTTTTCTACAAAAGAAGGCTCATTCCAATCCAATTCCAATTGAAGTATCCTACTAAGACAATTAATAATGTTGCAAGTGAAAGAACATGCAGAGAAAAGATGGCTGACAGATTCTTCACCAATCCTGCGCAAGCAACATCTGTTGGGACTTTCCCAACATTTCTTGATTAAATTATCTCAGGTATTGATACGATTTTCCATACACATCCAGTTGAAATAGATCAATTTTAAAGGAATGTTGCACTTCCAAATGAGATTAAGTGCACTGACAGGCCGAGCTGTGAGTAATCTCGAAGTAATGAGTTCATAGGCTAATTTAGCATGAACATTCCCATGGATTTGTTGAACATCCAGAGCAGAGCATCCTTATTCTCATTGAGTCTCATATAGCCATGAGATAATCCATTAACATAGTCAGTCCACTGGTCCTTCCACGAGCCACCCAAATCAAAATCCTCAGCAAAGAGACAATATGCCAAAGAGGAAGTACCAACCCCCAGGTTACGGGCATGATTGAGAGATGTAATACCAAAGTCTTCCAAATAATTTCTAAGATCCTCTGAGAGAACAAAAACAGATTTCAAACCTGCCACATGATCAACTCTAATCCTTATACTTTTTCCATCCCCAACCTTCCAGCCTAAGTACCTGGTGATCCAAGCAAGTGATCTAATGAAGCCATTCCGAATATAAGATGTTCCATGCACTCTAAAGTCCTAATGACGCACCCAGTCATCAACAGGAATATATTTTAAATATTTATGCTTAATAATGTGGGACCAAATTCCTTCACCAGTAAGAGCCAACCAACAGCTTTTCATCCTGAGATATAAGCTAAACCATTCTAAATTCTTGATATTCCAACCACCATACTCATATAGTTTTGAGATTGTATGTCAGTCAACTAAGTGCAATTTGTTTTTCCCACCCACCTTTCCCCAAAGAAAATTAAAGATGGATCGTCTGAGACAATGCAAGATGGATTTTGGAATCCGAGCTAAAGTAAGCCAGCACACAACCAAACCCATAAGCACAGATCTGACCAAAATCAGCCTACCTCCCAAAGATGAAAGTCTTTAGGTCCAATTGCTAATCCTTTTTTCGAAAATTTTAATAATCCAGCGCCAATCATCGGTATAGTAGCCCAAAGGCTTGAGATGGTAACCAAGGTATTTAAAGCCAACAGAAAGAGATTCCATTTTATAAGGCAGCAACGAGAGGATCTCAGCTTTGGTTACCTCATCTACCTCATTATACAGAAATGAATACTTCTCAATACTAATCTCCATGCCTATAGCCGAACAGAAAAGGTCCAAGATTTATTTATATCCTTGCCATTCTTCCAGGGTCCCCAGGCCAAACAAAATAACATCGTCCAAAAATAGTAGATGTTTTAAATTCCTGCTAGAAGAAACATTGATTCCAACAATTTCCCCACTTCTCGAGCATTGATAATGAGTAAACTTAAGCATTCAATAACCAAGATGAAAAGGAGGGGAGAAAGAGGACAGCCTTGTTTGATACCATGGGATGCAGGAAAAAAATTAGTAGGAGTCCCATTGATTAAGACAAATTCGAGGAACAGACACACCCCATAATCCAATTGACCCCATCCACAGGTACACCAATCTATAAGAGGACTAGTCTAAGAAAATTCCATTTAACACGGTCAAATTCTTTAACCAAATCCAGTTTGAGGACAAAAACCTTCTGCGTTTTCAGCTTAATGGAGTGTAGAAGTTCCCGGGTAATGCCAACCGGCTCTATAATCTGTCTATTATGGAGAAATCCAAACTGATGGGATGAAATAGCTTTGTCTAGGTAAGGCTTCATTCTAATGGTAGTTATATTAGAAATGGTCTTATAGACCAGGTTGCAAAGAGAAATAGGCCTGAAGTCTGCAAAAGAAAATGGCTTATCACATTTCGATATGAGGGAAATGAAGGTAGCATTTAAAGCACCTGAGACCTTACCTTCTAGTTGAGACTATTGCACTGCCCTTAGGAGATCAGAGCCCACAATTTGAAATAAAATGATAAAGAACTCGACAGGCCAGCCATCAAGCACGGGGATTTTATCCTTTTTGAAGCCTTTAAGGGCATCTTCAACTTCAGTAAGAGTAATTTCTGCAAGAAAACTAGCCCTTTCTTCCTCCTGAACAAAGGTAGGGAAGAGCCTAATGACTTTAAGTTGATCCACAAATTTTGTGTTACCCTCATCAGTAAACAAGTCAGAGAAGTGCTGAGCTCCCATAAGTATGAGTTGAGCCTCCTCCTCAACCATAACTCCAGCCTGATTTTTGAGAACCCAAATAGACTTGGAATTCCTTATGGAAGAAGCATAAGAGTGAAATAATTTTGTATTCGCATCACCTTCATTGATCCAGTTTATCCTACTCTTGAGTCTCGAAGTTAGGACCTGGTGGGCCAATAGAGAATGCTTCCTATTCTTTAGCTGTGAAAACTAAGCTGCTTCACTGTCATTCAAAAAGCTAGAGATCTGAGAAGTGAGGATAGTGTGAATGGCCAGATCAATCTCAGAAATATCTCTGGCTTTAGCCAAAACCTGCCTTTTTCCCAATCTTTCACCTATCCTTTGAGCCTCTTAAGCTTGTAGGTAAGGACAGACTTAGAGTCAAAGGAGGAGTGTACTTCGATCTCCCACAAGGATTTAACAATGCCAAGAAAGTCTTTCTCCAAGATCCATGCCCTGTTGAACTTGAATGGGTAAAGATGAGAAGTAGGCAAATCGTTCCATTCCAAGCAAATGGGAAAGTGGTCAGAGATCTCCGAAGGAGATATCCAAGTTCTGTAATGGGTCAGAGAAGGGAGCAAGTTGATAGAAGCCAAGAATCTATCCATCCTTTTACTTACCCCTTCCAAACCCACACAGACGTTTCTCCTAGTAGGACCAGGAGAGGTGGGAACCAAGTCAACCATATTAGAGGAGTTCAAGAGATGAGAAAAGAAGGGAGCCAAATGATCAATACGAGCTTTACTTCCCCAGATTTCAGCATATGAGAGGGTAAAGTTTAGATCTCCATCTAGTATGAGATTAGGGAAGTCAAATATTCCCCCAGCCAATACATTATTCTAGAACACATCTCTATTGTTATAGGGCCCATAGAAATTTATGATAGAGAAGATAGAGTCAAGACCCTTGAACCTAGCCTTGACGAGGATGCTTGCATAGGAATCAAAAGCTTTACAATGAGTAAGATGAGGATTCCATCCAGTAAGAATACCACTCGAGTGGCCACTGGAATCAAGGGCACAAAAATACCAGCCAGGATTTAACTTAGAGAACGAACGAAGGGCAGAGTAATGATCACACATCGTTTCTTGAAGCAAAATCATATCAGGATTCAAGGAAGAGAACGAAGTCCTGAGAGATTTTTGTTTGGTAAGCCCCCCAAACCCACAAATATTCATAGAGAGAATCCTCATTGGCTAACTTGATCAACATGTGACAATGATCTAAGTACCTGAGGAGAAGGAGTTACAGATCTAGCAATAGCTTTGATCCTGGCAGAATGGGGAGTGTAAAGACCTGAAGGACCAGTCTCATCAGAAGGAACCAAAGAGTACTTGATTTTCCTAGTCTTTCAGATAGTGACATTCTCGAACCTGATCAAGTCCAGAGGCAGGGTAGAGGGAGACACATGAGACTTGTCAGAGAATATCGAAAGGGACGTAAGGAGACAGGGATCCCAAAATGAAGGAGAAGAAGTAGGACTAGCTGCCATAGTGGTCTCCTGCAAAGAAGTGTTTCTCAAAAGGGGAGGAAATTCTTCCAAGGTATATGGAGGAAGAGACTCAGAAGAGGAAGAAGTAGAAGGGAGGGCAGAGGGTGAGGGATCCATGGAGGGACAAAGAGGAGGAGAAGGGGTGACATCTGAAGGAGGATCCATAGAGGAAGGGGGGAGAGTGATTCTTGCAACATTCTCTATATCCTGTATATATAGAAGCTCACCCTTTGTGAGATCATCATAAGGAGTGGGAGAGGAAGAACCATAAAGAACAGCAGGAGAAGGATCATCAATAGGAGCTTCAGGAGGAGTGATAACTGGAGGAGAGCAGGAAGGAGAATCCGAAGCCAAGAAGCCTTTGTGCAGAGGAGCCCCATGTAGGAGAGAAGTACACAAGTTCCTCAAATGACCAGTTTCATGACAGAAGCTACATCTAAAATGCATGTTCAAGTAATCCAACTTTTCAGAAATGATAGTATCATTACATACAATGTCAATCTTAGCTAAGGGGCCCTTCAAAAAATCCAATTCAACAAGGAACTTAGCCATCCTTTTATCGAAAATAAGGTGAAAGTCTCTCTCCACTGCAACAAACCATCCCAGGGTATTGCCAACGCCAATCAGAAAACTCCTTATTCCAAAGGGGAAAGGGCAAGGAAGGAAACAATACGTAGAGGTGTCTCTTCACAACCCTCTCTCTAAGCGGATTGAAATTGGAGTGCCATCGACTTAAGACCATAGATCCATTCTCAATGGTCCACAAAGAGTTGAGAATACGGGTAGCATCAGATTCTTCAATGAAAACAAACACCAACCATCTATTAGCTAACAAAATGATCGTCGGTATATAGTTAAGAATGCGTTTCCAGTGGGTTGTAGCCCATTCCACCCATTCTTCTTTCTTCAATGAACAATATTCCAATCTATCCATAAGGGCCCTACTACAGAGTCCTGAAACCCTATCCATCATCACATAACTACGCTTGATGTCAGGCACTATTAAAGCTTTAGTCTTCCTACGTGCATGGTGGTAAGAGTTAGGGAGGGAGAGCGGGAGGCCCTAACCCCCAGACATATTGGAGGTCTGATAGTGAGCATAGGACCCTATACCAACCACATGGTATAAACAAGAAACCGGAAGGTGACCCCAGAGGGATACGGTCAACCAAGTGACCACAGACCACAACTGCTAGAGACAGGCTAAAGAAAGACACAACAACGATCCTACAGGTAGGAAAACCCCACAATACCAAACAAACCAACAATAAAAGCAGAATGAAACCTCATCAGCAAGCCATCAGGGCTAACCCACCAAAACCCAACCACACCCTAGGAGACAGGCCCTAAAACCAACAAACCCTAACGCCAACCAAAAGACCAAGAACAAAACAAAGAGACACACTGACAGAATTCCAGCCACAGACATAGAGGCTAAGCAACAAAACCCTAATTCCCACCTATTTTTACATGATTGGTATTAATCCCTCTTTAACAAAGGACAGACTCCATGTGGTTATCGGCTAAAACCCATGAAAAAACGCTCTGGAAACCAAGTAGCCACAAAAAAATAACGAGAAAATGGTAATAAGTGAAGTCAACTTTAACTTAAATGGTAAAAGTTTAACTTAAATGAACAATTTGGATTTGGCTTTGAATTATATGTATCATTTAGTTGTTTGACCTTTTACAACTTTTTTAACTACAAGATTGTCGCATTCCCCACCAATATATATATATATATATAGAAGAAGAAGAAATAAAAAAATGATTTACACCCTGATTATCTTTAAAATATTTTATAATATAAATGGTTTCTCATATCGTTGAGTTTATGATTTTCAATGTCATGGTCAACTAAAATAGTTTTCAAATTACCTTGTATCTTTGAGTTTTCACGATAATAAAAATTGTTATACACTTTTTCAACATCTTGTGTGGGGGCACAATGGACGTATGAAGTCTTAGATGAGGAAAGCTCCAAAGCAAAGTGTATCACGAATTTTCTTATTTTAATTTACGAGGAAAGTTTTAAAACAATTGTATCACGAATTTTTTTATTTTGAATTTATGTTGTAATTTTTTAATTTAATTTATGTTGTAAAAATGATGTATGGAGAATATTTATGTTGTAAAAATTATGTACTTTCTGCATTGTCTTACATTGGGGGTCAATTTGTTTTTCAGCATAAACTTTTGCCAAAATATGTTTGTTGGGCCATATAGAAGATGGGAAATAAAGCATTATTTGACGATGTGAATCATGTTCCTCAAATATGTAGCTTAAGAAGTGTGGTTTTAAAAGGGGAAGAGTCATAAAAGGCAGAAATTTTTGCATGTGCCCTCTTACAAGTTTACTTTAGTTATTGGATTTTTATTATGATGTTTGTAATGATGGTTCTAGTGGTTGTAGTGTGATCTTTAAAATTAATGAAGACCATTGTTTTAAAACGAGGATGGGTGTGGATAGGGCATCAATATCAGAGCTGATCTTTTGGTTCAATGGTATTATGTCTTTACAGTCTCTTTTGGCGATTCTCAAGTAATTATTAAGCGGGTTAATGATTTATACAACTTACAGGTGTTCCATTTGGATTACTGGTGCAAAAGGGTTCAGAAGTTGTTGGCAGAGTTTTCTGGTATTGTCATGTCACACATCTACAGGAACTTTAACAACGAGGTTGATTTTTTGTCGAAGAATGTTGGGGATCTTCCTTTCGGTAGTCTGTGTTTTTAAGAAATCATTGAAGGCACAACAGTCTCAACAAGATTTGCTCTTTTGGTTGATTGATTCAATTTTTCGCCAGGATTGTTGTCATTTATGTTAAGGGTTATGTTTTTCTTGTATATGCTTTGGATGGTTTGTTGGATATATGTGTATTATCCTTGTAATTGTTGGTACTTATTAGTGGGTATCTTTTTTGGATGACTGTAGGTAGTTATGGATGTTTGGGAAGCACCTTTTGAGAGACTGTGTTGAAGTACTTAACTTCTAGTTAAGTATATATTTCAGTTGGGTTTGAATTTTGTATAATTGGATGGTTGGGTAATTGTTATGCCTTATAGGAAACCTTGACATATGCATGCTTTCATTTTCTTTGATTTGAATGAATAGCAAGAAAATGTGTTTTTGTGTGTGTGTGTGAAAATCAATGAAGTTGTAAAAATATTTAATGTTAAAGGTTGTTATAAAAATGCTTAAATATGTAAGGGGAGGAAGGCGCAAGAGGGGTCATCTTTGATCTTCGAGGAATAAAGACTCACTCCTTTGGTTAGGGCTTGGGCAATAAGATGAATAATTAGGGGAAATGAGTAGCATTAATGCAAGGAATAGTAGCAATGGCAGAGTTAAATATTGGAATTTATTAGGTATTCAAAGACTCTTGAATAGTCATCCAAAAGATGTGAAACCTTCAGTCAGTAAAGACAAAGAGGCTAGGAGAGTGCAAGAGATAATTTTTGATATCTCAAAGGTTCAATTCTTCCACGTCAAGCGACACTCCAACAAGGTTGTGGATAGAATTTCTAGTAAAGGTTCCAAATTAAGGCAAGGTGAAATAAAGATAAAAAATTATAGCCCTTTCAGCAATTCGACTTCATGTTTCCAAATTTAGTTGGGGAGAAAAATATTTGTTGTCCTTGGGCTCATCAAGGGAAGGGCCATGCTAGCCTGGATCTCCTTACTTAAGGCATAGAAGGTAGTTTCCATCGCAGATCGATATTAGCGCATCAATGGGTAGATAATAGATGTATTAGATAGAGAGTAATGAGCATTAAAAGCCCTTGTCTAGGGATATTTCCTTGCGCCACCCTTGTTCATGTGCTAAACATTTGCACCCACATGAAGAGTAAGCACTTGGATATGGGTGATCCTTCACATGCCTCTGGGCTCGTTAATTTTGGAAGAGTCGATAATTAGTTAAGATTTTTGCACATTTTTGGTAGAAGAAGTAGGACTCCTGTTATGGAAGGCTTAGAGGAAAGTAAGTGTGTTTATTTTAGCGGTTTGTCACCCATGGCTAGAGAGGATAGCGTAACGGAGAAGATGCTAGGTGAGATTAGGGATTTGAAAAACATCATGGTAGATTATAAAAAGATGTTTATTTTAGTTGTTTGTCACCCATGGTTGCAGAGGATAGCGTAACGGAGAAGATGCTAGGTGAGATTACGGATTTGAAAAAAATCATGGTAGATTATAAAAAGATACTGAGATGTGTTTTTGAGGTTTCTTCAGCAGTTTTGGATGAAGATAGGAGAATTTTTGTTGAAATTTTTGGTATCGATAGTCACATACATGATATTGAGGGAAGCACTCGGGTTCAAGTTTGAAAGGTTGAGGATATTCGACACAAGTTGCACGATATGGAAAGGTTGCAGTCCTCTTAGCACAAGGAGATTCAAAAAGCCATTGTTGACATGAGCCGCAGGCACCGGGAGCAAAGTATGACTACCAATGAGAGGAAAGAGACCCGATTTGTCATGTTGAAAGAATACTCAGCGAAATTCAAGCCGAGTTGGAAATTTTAGGTAGGGGAAACCGTGGTCCAATGCTTGAGCAAGAAGAGGCCACTTCGATGGAAGAAGTCTCCACTTTGCAACCAAAAGCGGCAAGCGAGTGTTAAGAACCCGTGTCAACCCTCCTCTTTATTTTGTTAGTATATTTTATCATACGCATATGCTTTGTAAGTCGGCCCATCAGTATGTTGTATTATCCCACATTCATGGGGAGTAAGTAATAGTTGTTAAGTTGTCTAGTTATTATGTTGCATTATCCCACATTCATGGGGGGTAATAGTTGTTTAGATTAGACTTAGTATATAAGTATGTGTTGAGGCTAATGAAAGCATCGAAGAGTTATTTTGTATTGAGCTTGCTCAAAGGAGGTTGCCCCCTCGAAGTGGTCCGCGATCAATAAAATCTATTTTGTGCTCCAATATTTCTATTATATTTGCATTTTGATTGTTCATTGCAGGAGGTTCTCCACATCTGGTATCAGAGCACTTTCCTTGGCACAAGTGGGAAATTTTTTTTTTTGTGGAAAAAAAAGGGGCAAAATTGGGCGGTGACTTTTACATCCATTTTTTGAAACTTTCTATGTAGATTCAAGAAAAAGAAGTTGTATATCTGAATTCCTCTTTAAAAAATACACAGTTTAAAAAAAAAAACATCTCATTTGGAGTTCTAAAAGTGGAGATATCGTGGATTTAAAATCAATAATTTTTCAGAATTTCAGTGACGGCCGCAGAAATTACAGAGCGAAAATATTTTGATCGGGTGCCCAGCTTTCTATTCCGATTTCGTGGGTAGAAGCAGAGTGGTTGTTCCTGTTCCAGTTCCAGAAATAGGCTATACTAGCGATTTTGAGCAGTATAGATTGGGTTATACTCATTTTAAAAGTTTCGTCTCAAAACCCTAGCTCTAATTTCAGGTTTTTGAGCATTAGGTGGAATTTTTGCCACATTTTTTCTGGCACTGTGATTATTGCAGTAATTCTTCTTCTTGCAGTGGTATTTTTCATTCGGATCAGGGAATAAACCCTATCCGCTTAACTGTGGGAAGTACTTGGGCATTGCCCTAAAACTCATTGTGAGGAGTACCACAGGAACCTCGAAGTAGCTGGCCATTGAGAGGACCTGCCAAGCGAAAATGGCAATGACCCCCACCAGATTGACTAGATTCCCATCCATGAGGGAAACCAAAGAGATGTCTTTTTTGGCCAAAAGGTTAACAGTTTTACCTGCGTCGTGAAGTGATGGATACTGCCCCAATACTCAAGCCTGAGACAGCCTTGGTGGCCGAGTGACTACCTTTGAACCACTAGGAAGACGAATATACTTGGGGTCCATATCTATTTACAATTGATAACATGCAGAATTCAAGAATTATCACATATCATTTACTCCAATTCAAGTTGATAAAGCACATCTTTCTAGCACCGCCACATATCATTTCTTCAGAGAAAAAAAAATCATCAGCCATATATTCCTTGATTTAGCTCTGTTTCCCTTGAAAATTCATTGTAACCCATGTCATTCCATTCTACATATTTCATTCATTGAGGACCCTATCCCAAATCCACTTCTCGAAGCCCGAAATTCCATCTCCTTCTTTCACCCCGCTTCTGAAATTCACATTTTGTGTTTTCTTCTCCCTCAGAAAGTGTCCACAACCTAGTTACCCACTCGCGTTTTTCCCAACTCAAAATTTTCCTTTTCTGAAACCCTCTCTGTTTTTGTTTTTCCACCCATTTCCGAAAAAAAAAACTTGCTTATGGTTGTCCCTTGTCCCCCGCGTAGGAGCAAATAAGCAAATGGCAGAAGAACTTGTCACCCTCAAGACCAAACTCGAAGATCTAGATCAAATATTTCTCAACCTCCATCTTTAGTATTCAGCCATGAGCAACCGACAACAACCTAAGTTTTCTGCAGGCACTGCATTCTCTGCTTCCAGCAACTTTTGTGGGCCGAAGATTGAATTCCCTCGCTTCAATGGTGATGATCCAAGTGGATGGATACACAAGGCAAAACAATACTTCAATATGCATAACACTTTTGATGTCACCAAAGTCCCACTTGCATCATTTCATTTGGAACATGAAGCCCTTCAATGGTTCTGTTGGTACATCAAGGATCACGAAGAGCCCCAATGGATAGATTTTTGCCAACTCCTTTTGCACCGATTTGGCCCTAGTGATTTTGATGAATTCACAGGAGCACTCACCAAAATTCGCCAGAATGGCACTGTGAGAGAGTATCAGACAGAATTTGAGAACTTAGTCAAGCACACAAAAGGATTTTCTGACGCATTCTAGAGGAGCTGCTTTATCAGTGGTCTTAAGGATACAATCCGATCCGACGTTACAATGTTCTGTCCCAACACAATGATGGAAATCCTAGGGTTGGCTAAGTTGGCGGAGGACAAGATTAGGGCTCAGCAACGCCCCAAATCCACTTTTGTTCCATTCAAAAATATGGTTCCCCAAAGACATCCAATCCCTCTGACTCATAGAACCACTCCTATCAAGCATTTGTCTGAAGTCGAGATGCTGGCACATAGGGAAAAAGGACTTTGTTATAATTGTGATGATAAATTCACCCCGGGACATCAGTGTACTGAACACAAGCCCTATTTCTTAGATGTGGCTTCTTTTCCTGCACTTGAAATTTGTGATGCTACTCAGGATCCAATAGACGATTAGGTCGACATTCTGTAGCCACCTATTGACCCTCAGATTGCTAAACAAGTTGATTGTTTTGTCCATCCTTTCTCCAACTTTAAAGTCATGGTTGCCAATGGGAGCACCTTACCTTGCAAAGGAAAGTGTCGTAGTGTGTGTATCTCTATTGGAGATTATAACTTGCGCTCTAACATGTTTTCCATACCCCTAGGAGGTTGTTCTGTGATTTCGGGCACTCAATGGTTATGCACACTTGGACCCATCTTATGGGATTTTGCTGAACTGTGGATGCATTTTTTAGTCAATGGGAAAAAACACACAGTCAATGGATTACAGCCAGGGTCTCTTAGCATCATCAGTTCACATTGCATGGAAACGATCCTTAAGAAGAATTCACATGGTGTCATCACTCAGCTCCATTTCATTCAGATGCAACCCTCAGCAGTCTCAAATACTCCCTTGGATCTTTCATTCTAATGCACCCTTCAGATGCCTGATTTTTCCAAGCCCTTCACTCTTGAGAGTGATGCTTGCGACAATGGACTTGGTGTTGTCCTCTTTCAAGATGAACATCCCATGGCATTCACCGGTAAATCCCTTCCTGGAAAGAATTTATCCACCTCCACATATGAGAAGGAAATGATGACTATTTTGCACACAGTACAAAAGTGGTGGCCATACCTCTTTGGGAATCCTTGCTACATCAAGACTAATCACCAGAGTCTGAAATATTTGTTGGAACAAAGGGTCTCATCCCCAACACACTAGAAAAGGGTTATCAAACTCAGGGGTTATGACTGTGAGATCAATTACAAGAAGGCTAAGGACAATCTTGTGGTGGATACTCTTTCCCGCACATTTGATGCCCCTGTCTCTCTTTCAGCTATTGCTATACCTATTCCAACTTGGTTACACTCTGTTCAGCAAGGATATGTCAATGACTCCTCATTATTTGAAATCAACTAACCGTTGGCCAGTAACCCTTCTGTGGTACAACATTTCTCTTGGGATGGCTCTTCTATGAGATACAAGGGTCATCTGGTGCTTCCCCAGAGCATAGATATTAAACATGCAGTCTTTTATGAACTCCATGCTTCTCCATCGAGAGGGCACTCTAGGTTCATGAAAACATATGAGAGGGCACGATGTTACTTCTTTTGGAAGGGAATGAAATGAGAAATTCAACAGATGGGTTCCAAATGTGCTCCTTGTCAGCGCCACCAAGGTGAAACTCCTTTTCGGATTGTTCGAACCTTTGCCCATCCCTACAAGGATTTGGACATATATTTCGATGGATTTGATTCAAGGCCTCCCTAAATATGGAGGGAAGATCGTAATCTTGGTTGTGGTTGATCGGCTCTCCAAATCTCATCATTTTTGTGCTCTCAGACCTCCATATACCACCTCCTCAATCGCACAAATTTTCATGGACAAGATATTCCTTCTTCATGGAATCCCTTCTTCCATTGTCTCAGACCGCAACGCACCTTTCACAAGTCATTTTCTCCTTACTGACACCAAACTGAATATGATTTCAGTTTATCACCCACCAATAGATGGTCTGAATGAAGTCATCAACAACTATTGGGAAACGTATCTTCGTTGTTTCACCTTTGAAGAACAACATCTGTGGGCAAAGTGGCTCCCTCTCGCTAAATGGTGGTATAATACTTCCTACCATACTGCATCTCAAATGCCTCCATATGAAGCAGTTTATGGTCACACACCTCTAGTACTCCTTCCCTACACCCCCCGCAGTTCACCAGTTCAGGCCGTTAACATGGTTCTTTGAAATTGACATCCGATTCTTTACCTTCTGCAGGATAATCTTCACATGGCCAAAACCCGCATGAAACACCAAGTCGATCAGCACCGTTTCGAGGGCACTTTTCAAGTCAGTGACATGGTTTTTCTTTGTCTGCAGCCTTACAAGCAATCCTCCTTGAAACTCAAAGGGAATCAAACGCTCACTCCAAAGATCTCTAGTCCATATACAGTTCTTCAGAATATTGGGTTTGTTGCTTATAAATTGGCACTTCCTCCTTCTCCTCGCATTCAGTAAGTGATTGGAACCAACATCAGAGCACAAATTGTTTTACCAGAAAGGGATAATGAAGGATCCATCATTTCAGATCTGGAAACCATCCTCAATAAACACACTTGTCAGCTTCGCTCTCGATCCATCACAGAGGTCTTAATTCAGTGGCACAACATGCAACCAGAGGATGCTACATGGGAACCGCTCCTTCAGATTCAGCAACGGTTTCCACATCTAAAGCTTTGAGGACAAAGCTTTTTTTTAAGAGGGAGGGGATGTTAAAAACCCGTGTCAACCCTCCTCTTTATTTTGTTAGTATATTTTATCATACGCATATGCTTTGTAAGTCAGCCCATCAGTATGTTGTATTATCCCACATTCATGGGGAGTAAGTAATAGTTGTTAAGTTGTCTAGTTATTATGTTGCATTATCTCACATTCATGGGGGGTAATAGTTGTTTAGATTAGACTTAGTATATAAGTATGTGTTGAGGCTAATGAAAGCATCGAAGAGTTATTTTGTATTGAGCTTGATCATAGGAGGTTGCCCCCTCGAAGTGGCCCGCGATCAATAAAATAGCTTTTGTACTCCAATATTTCTATTATATCTTGCATTTTGATTGTTCATTGCAGGAGGTTCTCCACAGCGAGTAGTACTAGGAATGAATATCTTAGTCTTTCCTATTATATTTTGTTATGTATTTTTGCTTATACTTATATGATCCGTTTATTAGAATTTACACTATTAGAGGAAGCAATTTAGGAACTGGAAAAAGCAGTAGTTTTGTATATCGAAAAGAGCAGACAAAAGCATAAATCTTCATGGTCTTGTCTTTTCTTTCTCTTATTTTGAACCTTATATGAAGGTATGTAAGTGATATGTGCTCTTTGTTTTTATATATAAATACAATTTATCATTCCTATTAAAAAGTATATATATATATATATTGAATTTATTTTTACATTCAAAATAATAATTTTATTCATTCAAAATTATTATAATTTTGAAAGAAAAAAAACCGAATGACCAAAATTTAATAATTAAACATTACAAAATTTCAAATTCATTATTGAATTCTATTTCAAATTTAAATTCATAAACATTAACTTTCAAATCTATAACAAAAAGGCAGTAGTCATAGGCCAATATAGACCGGTCCACATCATGAGTATACCATACCCGTCCCTCTAGCATGGATTACCATAATGTACACGAGGTGGATTACTCCGATGACCCATATGACAGGGTACCAATTTTTACTGCATCTTTCTGGGTTAAACGTGACGGTTCCTCAAACAAGAGTTGTCATAACCCAAACTGTTAGTGAATTTCCAACTGGGGCCACTCACCTCGAGACGAAGATGGAATATAGTGGAAGCCCCAGCAAGATGATCCCCATGACGGACCCCAGTTGCTTCCCTTTTTCCTCGGTGGTCATACCCCTTGCCTCAGAACTCAGAGGACCACCGCTTACCCTTTTCATCCCACAGGAGATGAAAACCCTAGGTCTAACCTTGGATGTGGATTCCATGCTAATTCAAATAGAACCATCCGCGGAGAACCTAGGAGAGATTATGCAATGGGAGAATGCTCTCGTTTGCCTCAGCCTCGACACCCTAGAGGCAGGATGGCCTTTTTCTTCAGGCTTGAAGGAGCCCTCGTTGTCTAAGGAGCCTTTGGAGGAAAATTCAGAAGGTTTTATAGAGGGCTTCTTGAAACCCTCAAACCAACTAGGAAACCCTCTAGCCACAGACTCAGATAAAGAGGATGGTTCGACTCTAGAAGCAGCTGAATCTCAAGATGGGATAACACACAGAAAGAGAAGAAACAAATGTTTAAAAAATATAGATGACCCTTTAAACCTAGTATGTGGGGTAAACATCTCGGTAGCTCGGTCTTTGGACATGGCGAAAATGAATGTGGTCGGGAGACTAAGGGGAAAATACCCAACCCTAGAAGCACTGGAATCCTAGGACATGGAGAACTAGTCAGGGTTTTCGACTACATTCCTGAAATCTTTGTTCTGTCCCGAGGAAGGTTTGTATTTACATTCCAAACTAAATATGACACATCACAAATAATTCAAACACATTTGATATTTGGATTCACACCCATCCTGTTTAAGAGTTGTACACCAATGTTTGATGCAGAATGTGAAAGAATGGATGAAATCCCGTTTTGGGTAAGGTTTCCATGCTTACCCTGGGAATTTTGGAATTGGAACTCCTTCAGGGACTTGGGGATTCATTAGGAGTTTGCATATACGCGAATATGTCCTTTACACAAACCAGATGAATGACAGTATCAAGGATACTAGTGTCGATGAATGTTTGAACATGTCTCAGGGAAGAACTTAACCTAATTTGGGGATAAGCTATACGCCGCCATAAACTTGACTTCGAAGGGGTTCCATTTCGATGCCATCGATGTCGACTGTACGACCAATTGGACAGAAACTGCACACAAAGCTTCAGCAAGGGCCCAAAGAAGTCCAAGAAATAATCAGTAACAAGGAGAGGTATAGAGCCAAAACAAGACTCGTCAATTCCCATAAAAAAGGAAAAGGACAATAAAGATGGGAAGCAGGAGCAACCAGAGAAAGAAACCCTACAAGCCGAAAGGGAAGTAAGAACAAAAAAGGGAGAGATCAGCTGCAACAAGAAACATGGTATTTTGGACGCAACCAACACACTGGGTAAGGTTATCTCTCCCATAAACCCCTTTGATTCCATTGAGATATCTTTAAATTATATTTGCTTCAATCAATTGGATTCCCCTAGAAATTCACTCCCACGCACTCTTCCACCAGACCAAACCACACACTGCTCGAAATCCCCTCCCCTTCAAGTTTCCAAACCCTCTCCCCTAACACACCCATGAAAGAAGACTCTGGTCTCCCCCACAGAAGTTCCTTTCACATCTTCGTTGGACTCTAGGCCCATCCGTTTCTACCTTCGAACCAGAGACATTCTGGCTCATACAAAGACTCAAGACCTAACCCTCGGACTAGAAAAAATCCTCTTCTAGAAACCAAACCAAAAGGAAGGGGAAGGCCCACACATTTATCATCAACACAACATCGTGCTTTGATAGAGATTGCATTTGGAAAACAAAAAACCATAGAAGGGGAACTTAGACAAAACAAAATCCCCAGAGGGGGTGTCCAAATGAAGTTTCTCTCCTTAAACTGCAAGGGTTTAACAAGTCCCTTAAAAAAACTTGCTCTAAAAAGGATGGTGCAATTGCATCAGCCTGATATTTTGCTCCTCCAAGAAACCCTAGGGAAAGAAGATTTAATTACAATATTTATGATGGACATATTCAAGCATATGGAATTCATAGGCCAGGATGCAAGAGGACACTCAAGAGGTTTGGCCATTTAATGGAATACAAAGATGACAAATCTCCGAAACTCTTAGGGATTTGATTCAGGTCTCAACCTGGAAATCTAGTCAGCATAACTAAACACCCCACTCACTATTATGAACATCTACGGGCCCTATGAAAACAGACCAGCCTTTTGGAACTCCCTATTGCAAAAATCATTCACAAAGACTGAGAATGTCATCCTAGGAGGGGATTTGAATTTCACCTTTGGGACACACAAAATCTGGGGGCCCAGGGCTAGAACCGACCCACTAGTGGATTTTTTTGAACAATAGATAAGGGAGAACCGTCTTATTGACATAGCACCAGCCAAGCTCAAACCCTCTAGGACAAACAAAAGAACATGGGAGAGAAGAATTGCAAAAAGACTCAATAGGTTCTTAATTTATGGAGAACTTAATCGAACAAAATACCATAATCATACAATGTCGACTTGGGGGGGGGGGGGGGGGGGCATGATTTAGATCACTACCTAATCTTCCTAGAATTCTGGGTGATGAAAGTAAGCCAACCAACTATTTTAAATTTTGTGTGGCCTAGCTAAAAGAGGAAGAACTTATATAGCTTATAAAAGCCAATTGGAGACCATACAACTCGAAAGGACGCAGTTTTGCAGCTGCACACTTCTACCAAAATCTCACTTAAATCAAGAAGAAAGTAAAAATATGGGTTGCCTGGAAAAAGAAAAAAGATGGACAGGAACTAAAATGGGTTGAATAAGAAATTCTCCACATCCAAGATTCAGATGGGGGTGGATATCATACCCTTGAATCCAGAAATCTGTTGGGTAGACTGGAATCAAAGAAAAGAAAACTACTGAAAGAACAACAAGAAGTATGGTGCCTAAAGAGCAGAGCAATATGGATGGAAAGCGAAGACGAAAAAGCAAAATTCTTCCAAGATTTTGCTACAGGAAGAAAGATTCAAAACACAATCTAGGGCCTCATAAATGAGGAAAATGAGCAAATCACATCCTTTTAAGGGTTGTCAAAACTGGGAGTCAATCATTTCAAAACTCTAATCAAAGCAGATAACAAATTTACCATCGTTGAGATATTAAGCACCTCCCAATATTTTCCAAGCTTCACTAACCATGAGGATAATGAGGCTCTGATGGAGGAAATAATAGAAGAAGTCTTAAAAGGATCCCTTCCCAACTTCAAGAAGGATAATATTCCAAGGATAGATGGGTGGACTATTGAGTTCTTTCTATCCCTCTATGACACAATCGACCCATACCTTCTGCAACTTGATAAAGAAACAAGAAGAAATGGAGTAATTCATTCTCCAATAAACACAACCTTCATAGCACTTATTCCCAAAAATGACCACCCCAACCTCATTGAGGAATTCAAACCCATTTTGCGCTGCAATATTACCTATAAGGTAATAGCAAAAATTATAGCTCAAAGGCTAGAAAAGGTCTTGGCAAAGGCAATCTCTGTTGAACAGTTCAACTTATTAGAAGGAAGACAGATCCATGAGGTCATTGGGGTTGCACAGGAAGGGATACATTCCATCAAAACCAAGAAGCTTAAAGGGGCGGTAATCAAAATTGACCTCTCAAAATATTTTGACCATGGCAGCTAGATTTACCTCAGATTGCTCATGACACATCTTGGGTTTGAATATCCTTTCATTAAATGGGTAATTAGCTGCATCACTTCAGTCTCTTACGTGGTCCTAATCAATGGCTCAACATCCCCTTTTTTCACAGTAGAAAGAGGTTTAGGACAAGGGTGCCCCCTCTCACCGCTTCTTTTCCTACTAGTGGTTGAAGGCCTAAGCATAACACTCTTGGAAGCTTAAAGAGAAGGGGATTTCACAGGAATTGCTATCTCAAATACCCTTAAAATATCACATCTCTTATTTGTAGAATACATACTCATCTTCTGCGATGGAATAACAAGAGATGTTGAAAGACTAGCAGGAATCCTAGAGTTATTTGGGACAACAACATGAATGAATGTCAATCCTAAAAAATTAACCCTTACAACACACACCATGAAGGACCATGAAATTCAAAGGTATGCCACTCTATTCCCTTTTGAATTAATTATGTTGGATGAAGGATTAAAATACCTTGGCTTTAGGCTCAAGCCAAATCACTATAAAAAGGAGGATTGGACCTGGCTGCTAATAAAGCTAGAAAAAAGGATAAAATTATGGAGCCATAGATGGCTCTCTAGAGCAAGAACACTGGTACTAGTAAAAATAGTTATGGATGTCATTCCAATATATTGGATATCCTTGGCTTGGATTCCAAAGACAACGCTAGAAAAGGCTCGTAAACTCTGCTTCATATTTCTTTGGTCTGGAAAAGCAGAAATTACAGTCACTCCTTGGATCAAATGGGACAGAATTTCCCGACCAAAAGATCTAGGAGGGTGGGGACTAAAAAATATGCATCTTTTTGCGAAAGCGCTAGCAGTAAAATCAGGTTGCAGATTTCTTGCCACTAACAACCTCTGGACGAAAGTAGCAAAAAGTAATTACATTTATCGAGACTCAATCACAAACTGGATAAGAAGTTGAAACAGAGGAAGACATGGGAACTCAATTATTTGGAAAGTTGTTCTTGCATCAATTCCCCTCATAGAAGAAGGACTCATAAGGAAATTTGGGAACGAAGAACAACTTCGAATAGGAACAGATCCATGGCCTATGAGCCAAAATAGACATATCATCTCCCAAGAGTTAATGAACACATTACAAACACAAGGTATCATTCACTTAAATCAAATAGCAGCCCTAGATTTGTCTACTCATTGGCATCAGGGTTGGAAAAATGCTAACTCATTAGGCATCCCATAAAATCAGGCAAATGAATGGAACGACTTCCTATTGGATTTAAGAATCACCAACGTCCGACTAACAAACTTGCCAAACAAAGTCATTTGGGATTATGCAACCAACATAATCTACACCCCAAAATTGGGTTACAAACGTCTGTCTACAGTCGCATATACAGATGTAAACAAATGGTGGTGGAAAAGCCTCTGGAAAGAAAAATGCCCAACAAACTTTTAAAGTTGTTCATGTGGTGCACAATGGAAAACAAAATCCCAATTTGGGAAAGACTGCAAAAACTAAACAATGCAGGACCAGGATGGTGCACACTCTGTAAACAAAACAATGAAACAACAACTCATCTCTTCATCACCTGTCCATATGCAATCCACGCATGGGCAGAATTAAGGAAAATAATAAATATCCCAGCAGAATGGAATGGAGCTACTATGGAGGAAGCATGGAACAAATGACTCTCCTCGACCAACACAACTAACCATCAATCCCTCTCGATCATCACAACCCGGGGAATATTGATTGCTCAAAACAAAGCCATTTTTTCATAATCTCCCCTCAATCCCGAAGATCACTGCAACCACCAGTTTGGACATTCTCTCATATTTCCCGCAGCAGAAAGATGCTCCTATAATCATAAACATAACAGTGGAACAGATAGACAAAAGTAACCCATGGGCTTTCTTTTACGGAGCCTCCCACAATCAGGAATGCAGAGGTGAAGTTATCCTTCACCTCTCTGACATGCACTTTTTTCACATACAAATGGGTTTGGGATCTGGAACAAATATTTCGCAGAACTTACTGCTCTCAATTTTTTAATTTGTTTTTCTTCAGAAAAAATTTGAAAAACTATTCAGATTTTCGGAGACTCTGAATGTGGTAAATTGGGTAAACAAAGTTCAAAACTGCCAAAATGTCTATCTTCTAACAATACTAGAAGAATACATGCGACATTTGGAAGGTTTTGACACCTACTCCCATCACCATGTTTACAGGGAAAGGAACGTGGATGCATATAAACTTTCCAAGAAGGGACTAAGTATCACTTACGGTTATTGGCTGATAACAGAACACCAGAATATAACTTTTTTTTAATATTACCACATGCCCTTCATCGATGAACTGGCAACAACAACATGAATCAACATGAACCAACAGGAACATTAATTTTGATGAACAGGAAAATATTTTGGATAGACATTCTGCGGTACATAAACGAAGATAGGACTTGTGATGGACCAGCTCTCTCCGAGGACCAAGTAACATAGACGAACAAGAAGCAAAACTCTTTTCGGACAAAATTTTTTGCGGAACATAAAAAAACACAAAGATGGTATGAAATCTATAGATGGATAATCAACTCTTTTTGGATAATGCATGATACTTACATAAGCAAAAAATCTAGCAACAAAAGAAAAGGTCTAAAGACCTTCTGCGGATGTAATTTTATTATTTTCTTAATAAAATTACGCCTTTTCCTTTGGAAAAACTTTAAAATCTATAATAATAACAACATTAGCTGAAAATAAAAGTAATAAATTTTCATAATAATATTTAGAATTTGTGATTCAAAGTTAAAATTGATTACAAGAAATTTTGTAATGATTTGAGTGCCTAAGCCAACGATATTTCAAACTTTAATAACGAAAACAAAAATTAATATCTCCAAACAAAAATAATATATTTTAAAAAATTTTAAAATATAATTATATAATTTATGAAGTAAAAAAACAGTAGCTGAAAATAAAAGTAATAAATTTTCATAATAATATTTAGAATTTGTGATTCAAAGTTAAAATTGATTACAAGAAATTTTGTAATGATTTGAGTGCCTAAGCCAACTATATTTCAAACTTTAATAACGAAAACAAAAATTAATATCTCCAAACAAAAATAATATATTTTTAAAATTTTTAAAATATAATTATATAATTTATGAAGTAAAAAAAGATTTCAAATTTTGAAAATAATAATTTAAAATTAATTGTTCATAATTTAGAATATAAAATGAAATAAAATCTAGAAAGGTTCAAACTTTGAAAGGAGAATTGAAATTTATGCTTTCCGAATGGGACGAAGGATGCTTATGTGTAGAAAGAGTTTTTATGTTTTGTTTCATGGGAAGTGAGGAAGGACCCAAAAAACTCAATTTTATGTGAGGGGATTTAAAAATATGTGATGAAGGTGAGTGTTAAAGTAACTAGAGGTTATGGAGGAATCTAGTGGTGTAAGGGAAATTCTATTTTCTTCTAGTTTTTAATGATAATAGTCTTGTTGGATTTTTTTGATGGTGCTTCATAGGATGAAGATACTGAATGTGTAAAGCTAGTATAATATTGAAAGTAAATATAATTTTGGTTTTTAATTTTAGAATCAATACTATAAAAGAATTATTGGCTTTATGGAGTCTTTAATGTCTAGATATTCTAAAATAATCATTAATATAAAATATATTGCAAGTTGTTTTATTGCTTTATTGAAAGAGTAATACTAAAAAATTGGGGATCATTTTTTGAATTCACTCAAATAAAATCACAAGATATGAATATAACACTTTGCCAATACTTTTTCAAAGCAAGCTTTATCTTTAGAGGAAGTCAAAATATATATTGAGAAGTTGAATGATGACTTTATTGTCTATGAAGACATTATTTCAATTTTCTAATTATAGGTAAAACTTCAATGAATATAACACTTTGCCAATACTTTTTCAAGGCAAGCTTTATCTTTAGAGGAAGTCAAAATATATATTGAGAAGTTGAATGATGACTTTATTGTCTATGAAGACATTATTTCAATTTTCTAATTATAGGTAAAACTTCAAGTTTTAATGAAAGACTTGACTTTTCATGTAGTGGGGTCTTTTTTAACGATGGTTTGGATATTTCATGTCTTGTATTTATCTAGGATTTTTTTCTACTATGTTTCTAAGAGCTTGGCTTTTTTTGCTACTATGTTTTTAAGAGCTTGGCTGTAGTCTTGAGTCTTTTTTTTAATTGGGTTGAATATTATTATTGGGATGGAAAGACTATAAAAAAATATAGTTTTTTTAATGAAAAAAGTAAAATTGAAATTAATAATTCAAAAATTAAAAATATTTAAAATTTTGAAAATGAAAAAAAAAAATATTCATTAATAAATTAACATTTGATAATTAAAATATAAGTAAAGAATTAAATAAGATTATAATATTTTAAATTTATAAATAGATTGTTAAGTATTATTAACTTTTGTGTAGAATTTGTTAAGTTTGTAATTTTAATATGTAGAAGAAAAAAACATTTTTTTGAAATAATTTTTGTTTGGGGCGCTTGGTAGACTGTTGAAAAGGTCTAATCAAGAAGTATACAATTTGAATAGCCTCATATATGCCTTTGGTTATTATTTAGGAGTTGTTGTGCCAAAAAAACGTCGTTTAGGGCCTCAAAACGATCCCGGAAGATCAAGGCCTTAAAATTTATAAAACACTGCCAAGTTGGAATACTTTGTTTTGAGCCAGTGAACTAGGTGGGTGGCTACCAATGTTCATCTGGATCACAAGACTTGGATGATTTCTTCTCTGTGGCCGCTCCACAGCCTGCCATGAAACCCTAAATTTCCTAGGACTTGGACATTTCCTTCTTCGCGGCCCACCAAGAAATCCCAAATTTTCCAAGACTTGGACGATTTCTACTCCAAGGTCGTGCCACTGCCTACCTAGAAACCTCAAATTTCCAAGGACTTGGACAATTTCTTCTTTGTAGCCACTCTATGGCCCACTGAGAAACCCCAAATTTCTTAAGACTTGAACGATTTTTTCTCTACGACCGCTCCACGATCCATCGAGAAATCTCAAATTTCCCAAGACTTTGGACGATTTCTTCTGTACTAAATGCCATGCCTATTGACAAATATAATAATGCGACATAAACTCTAGCTTTATACATAAACTTTTGGAAAAGAAAAGATTTTGACAAATAACCCTGGTGGGGAACTCAATATTAATCATAGGACCACTTCATTATTAAAAAGCTACCTAAAGCTTTTGAAAACAAAAGAGTTCGACAAATAATAAGACAGGGGACTTGACAAAAGAGTTTGACAAACAACAAGGTGGGGACTCAACATCAATCATAAAACCACTTCATTATTATTACCTAAAAACCTTGATGTGAAAGCTCCATATATATATAATACAAGAGTTCGACAAGTAACAAGGCAGGGGACTCGACAAAAGAGTTTGACAAACAACAAGGTGGGGACTCAACATCAATCATAAAACCACTTCATTATTATTACCTAAAAACTTTGATGTGAAAGCTCCATATATATATAATACTTAAAGAGTATTTAGTTAAAGATTTACTAAGGACAAACTAAATAATGGTATTTTCATTTTTTTTTTCTTTCTGATAGAATACCTACCTCACCACACAGCAAGCTCAATAAACTGTATAACAATATAGTAAAGGAGCTGTCTAACCAGGGAAGATTTTGATTTTCATTGATTTTTAGTCGGAGATCCGGTGAATTTAATTCACAAAATCTTATAATTTTTATTATTTGTTGGACAATTTTAAATGCAGAAATGAAATCAAGACATAAAAAATCCCAAACACCCACACTCTATAAGATCTAGCAATATTTTTGCAAATTTTAAAAATTCAATGAAAATTTATAACTAAAAATAAGTAAAAACTAGGAGTAAGCACAACTAAGAATACCAAACATTCTTACCATGGCAATCCATGCAAAGTCAACAACAGAAGAAATTGACATTGTGCTCTTGTACCTCAATCTTCGATTCTCTGTCTATTGACGGTAATTATATCTCAGTCTCCGATCATCTTTATCAATTGACGGAAATTGTATCCAACCAACTGGTGCCGGCTTCGCAGAAAGTCCGAATTTCCTGAAAACATTTGAAAACCATTGACAGTGATCTTCCACTTTATGGCCGCTCGATGACAACTGTAGATTGTCTGGACAGCGTACAGCAACTTCCGAACCCTTTCTCGTGGCACACAATTCAGTGCGGGCCGCGGTGCGTGCTTTCTTCGCACGCGGGCGAGGGGTTTTATATTTATATGACAAGCCCTCGGCATTTCAGAACAATTCAAGCTTCAACCCTTTGCTTGCGTTGAAGACACAACTAGGGTTTCAATTAGGGCTTCGGCATTCACAATAATGGCGGAATTCGAGGATTTCCTGCCCATTATGGCGGACAAATTGGGAGAGCACGATTTCATGGCGGAGCTGTGTAATGGCTTCCGTCTTCTGGCAGATCCTCGGCTGGGACTGATAACTTTGGAGAGCTTAAAGAAGAATTCGAGTCTCTTAGGGTTAGATTCTCTGACGGATTCAGAGCTGCGGGCGATGATGGACGAAGGAGATTTAGACCGCGACGGAGCTCTGAATGAACATGAATTCTGCGTTCTGATGATCAGACTGAGCCCTTCTATCATGGCTGAGGCAGAGGAATGGCTTCACAAGGCTCTGGTAAATGATTTGGAAGAAACCAAAACAGAAAATTAATTCATGATTTTTTTTTTAATTCCGTCTCTTGAAAAGGAATTCTGGTATTCATTGATATCTGTAACAGATCCGGTTTAGCAACGGGGCTCCCAGGGTATTGGAAAAAATGTATCAAATTTGCTCTATGAATTATGCAGAGAAGACTTTCTGAAAAAATGCGTTGGATTGTAGCTACTAAACTGCTTACATTATTAACTTTATTTTTTTTAATCACCACACACTAGGTTTAATGATATTCTACGATTTCATTTTTTTTTAATGATATTTAGCTATAACATATTTTTGAAATGTTTGATGTTTGATGGTAAGTAGTAAACACTCTGCAGTTATCTATACTTTTGGTATTGGTATTATATCTACTTTTATATGTTATAAGCTTTGTCAAAATTGATCATTAACATCACAGGTCACTGCATTAGCTTTATCATAGTTGATCATCAAAATCAGATGGTTTCTTCAAAACAGAGGATGGTTTGAATTTTACTAATCCTACCCTTCTTTAAATAAACCCAAAATCTATATTAAGGTATGAAATAATTTATTTATGAGAAATATAAACATATATTTAAAATTGTTAAAACATGTAAGTTGATCGGAAGAGAGGCCATTTTTTCCTTTGTTGTGTTGATGCTGGTTGCATAAATGAAGAGTGCATAAAAAACACCTTTGCAGCTAAAAGATAGATATGTCCTTCCCTATCAGAGGCACAAGATGAAACAGGTGCAACAAGGAAAGAGAAACCATTTTTTCCTTTGTTGTGTTGATGCTGGTTGCATAAATGAAGATGAAACAGGTGCAACAAGTGAAGAGAAACCATTTTTTCCTTTGTTGTGTTGATGCTGGTTACATAAATGAAGAATGCATAAAAACACCTTTGCATATAAAAGGTGGATATGCCCTTCCCTATCAGAGGCACAAGATGAAACAGGTGCAACAAGTTAATAATCAATAGCAGAGTTAATTTTAACAAGTTAATAATCAATAGGAGAGTTAATTTTTGGCAGGCATTTGGGTTTAGAGGTCTTTCTCAGACCGATGAAACAAGTTAATAATGAATAGGAGAGTTAATCTTTGGGAGACAATTGGGTTTAGAGGTATTTCTCATTTGGCACTTTAATCTAGTTGATATTTAAGGTAACATGAATCATCTACCATCATCATGATCATAAGATATTGTTTTTCACTTTGGATATGAAAAATAAGTAAATAAGATATATCTACTAAACTTGAGAAAACAAAATTAACTTTATTTTAAAATACAAATGTTATTTGACTTTAATCTAGTTGATATTTAAGGTAACATGAGTCATCTACCATCATCATGATCACAAAATATTGTTTCTCACTTTGGACATGAAAAATAAGTAAATAAGATATATCTACTAAACTTGAGAAAACAAAATTAACTTTATTTTAAAATACAAATGTTATTTGATATTTGATTATTTTTTTCTCAATTTGGTCAATTTTTTCTCATTACTTTGTTAATTCTTTGTACATACAATACCAAATGAGATTCCAATGTTGAATGTATGATATTCATTATAATTAACATCAATCATGAACACCTATAATGAATAATGATTATACATATAATATTTGATCATTTTTTCTCAATTTGATTAATTTTTTCTCATTACTTTGTTAATTCTCTATACATACGATACCAAATGAGATACCAATGTTGAATGTATGATATCCATTATAATTAACATTAATTATGAACACCTATAATGAATAATGATCAACCATATTTGTTGATAGACACTATGTCAAGAGTTAATGATTAGTTAGTGGGGTAGCATTAATCATGGTCAACCATAGTCAATCATCATTATTGGGTTAGGGTTTAGGGAGCTAATGGGTTACTAGCATTAATCATTGGCATAAAAGGGCTACAGTCAATCATGGACACCTATAGTCAACCATGATTTAACCATATTCAACTTTGTTAGTGGACATCATGTCAATTAGTGGGTTAGCATTAACCATGGTCAACCAACGTCAACCATAGCCAACCATTGTTACCTGGGTATGGGTTAAGAGGTTATTGGGTTAGTAGAAAAAACCATTAAGATAATAGAGTTACATTCAATCATGGAATCCTCTAATTGATCATGGTCAACCATATTTTAGTAGTGGGCTTATGTGTGCAATTTGTGGTGCATTGCAAAAGTGAATGAGTACATCTCTTATGTGTGTTGTTTATTTGTGTGCTTACATGTATGGGTTAGCTATGTTAGTTACATTCATGGGAAAGATGTACAGGTAGGTGCATAGGTTAGGTACAGCAAATTATATTAGGTGTGTCTATTTTGTGCATGCAACTATGGGGTTAGATGTGTCAATTGTGTGTGCATGTGTGGGTTATGTATGTGGATAGGTGCATCAATTACATTAGGTGAGCCACTTATGTGTGTGAGTGCAACACTTATATATGTCTTGATTATGTACATGGGTTAGATGCATGGGTTAGCTAGGTTGCATGCATAGGTTAGATTAATGGATAGGTGCATAGGTTAGTTGGATCAATTATTTCAGGTGTGTCACTTATGTGCATGGGCGTGTTGGGAAGTGCATAGGTTTGGTGCATCACTTACGTGCATAAATGTCTCTTATATGTGTTTCTTGTGCACATGGGTTAGTTACACGAATTTTAAGTCACTTGTATCAAGTGTTTTTCTTATATATGCTTTTTTTTATAACAAGAACGATTATGGATTTTATTTAGATAGCAGTGGTATGTCCACTATGAAAGAGTCTACATAAAATCAAGTCTGTTGTCCGAAGACAGAATCCACAGGACACATAACTTCACTTAGCTAGCTACCAGAGATTAAAAGCTACTGAGACTGATAAACATCCGACATACAACGCAGATAGTTCGAGACTATTACAAAACTCAAAAAACCCAGAGACAGAGAAGACCCGAGATTAGCGCCCATGTCATCCACAATGCTAAGAAGACGGTTTTGGAGGAGCAGGAGGACCAGTGACCTTCTCCATTGCTATCTTTGAAACTTGCAACTCCAACTTTTGAAAACGAATTTCCAATTATGCCATTAGTGCTAGCATTGCCCGTTCAGATTGCGAGAGGGATTCAACAAAGTCCTCTCGAGTTTTGATTAAGTCTTTATCTATCAGCTCTAGTCTACGACCACCTTCTTCATCCATATGTAGCCCGTAACGTTTCCGAGCTCTCAATTTCCTTCAAATATCCCGCAGCTTGACTTCTAACGATGGGGGAGGATCACCAGGAGCGGTCGATTCTGAGTTGGAGGCCATGAAAACGGAAAGCCTTTTGAACCAGAGTATAACATTGGATCCACCCTACTGAGACCAACAAACCAGACAATACGCCGCAGTTTTGGTTGAACTATTTGTCCAAATAACACCTTTAATGTCATCTCTTGAACCCATTTTTTTCAGGATCCGAGAAAAATTCATCACACTGTCTGCACGAGGGAGAGAGGAAGGCAAAGGATGCCAGAGCAGGACCATGCTGCAGACGAGATCACGCGAAGGTACATTGTCTGTCGTCGAGCTTATACTAAGAGTATTGAGGGTCCTGAAAGCAAGGTTCACGTGCCTCTCGCCACAAGCCTGCATGCCCCAAACAGTTATGCCATGAGCCAGCATGTGGGGAGCCTTTAAGGGTTTCCGCCACCAAGCCTAGCCACGTGTTAGGCCTTTTAAATCATAGCTGATCGTCCTATGGGATTGAAAAAGAGGATAATCTCCCATTCATTCTTAGAATCCCTTTTCTCAAGGGGGTTGCAACTTTTTCCTTTGCATCTGCCGCCTCGTTTATATTTCTTAAGACATGAAAAAAGTCTATCTTTCTAAAGGATGTGGAAAGTCTCTAGATTTTCTTAACTATTTGTCGTAGCTTCATTTGAATAGGAAGAGACTTTGTCACCAGGGCATAGATGATTAGTATAGATTCCCCAATCACAATAATGTCAACAATGCCATGAGCGTGAGCTTGGAATAGACCTTGCCACAGGGAAAGAGATTCGGCTATGTTGTTTGTCTCTTCTTCGAGACCCCAAGAATATGACCAATTTTGAACTTCATCGGGGCCAAAGAGAACCCTTTCCCTCCTGCCTCCCCTAGATTTCCTTTAGACGCTCCATCGAAGAAAAGAGTATGGCGTTGACAGGCGCTCAACCATTTGGTAAATTCTGGTTTCTCCAATCTGATTTCCCAGGGAACTGATCTAGGGATAGGGGGTACAACAATAGCCAGTAAATATGGAGAGAGACTATGAATCTAGTCTTTTTAAGAGGAAGTGAGCGAGTGGTTATTAGAATCAGTCCAAAGGAATCTAAGGCAGTCCCCTAAAAGAGAGATAACTTTGTTAGAAACTTGAACAACGAAGGAAGGTTTGTCTCTAAAAATGCAAGCATTTCTTTCGAGCCAAGGCTTCCATAGAATAAATTTAGGAAGAGTCAAACATCACGTCTTAAGCATACCATTTTTGAGATCATAGAAAGGGCATAGAGAGGGCCAATTACTCAGTAGAGAAGGAATATCTGAAGGGAGATTAACCGATCCCGACCATAAGGAGAGAGCTTGATTCCAAACATCTTCTACAAAGGGGAAAGAAAGAAGAAGATGACAGGCTGATTCCTCTTGTGAAAGGCAGAAGGGGCAGCAAGTCGGGACTTACCAACCTTTTCGCCGAAGATTATCTCCCGATAAAATACTATTATGAGCTAAGGTCCAAATAAAGAAGTCGACTTTGGGGAGACTTTTTATTTTCCAGGCGCTATTCCAAAGGGATGGATTGCAAGGAACATGATGAACTAATTTGAGGAGCTTGTAACCTGTAGCTACAAAATATAGACCAGATTTTTTACCCCAACACCGAGTGTCTTTGAGGTTCTTTTCTACCAGGGACTTCCCTTGAAGAGAGGAGAGAGAAAAGTTAACTTTTCTTCACGTGGATAAGGAGGAAAGTTCAACAGGATCCAATCTTTCCAATCCTTGGAACCGTCAATGTTCCATTCGGAGATATCCCAAAGAGTAACAATATTTTGGGCCTGAAGGAATACTTTGATTTGGGAAGTACCAGGAGTAAGGTCTAGAGGTAGGTCCCCCAGAGTGGAATCTTCCTAGATTTTAATTTGCTTCCCATTTCCTGGGATCCAGGTGAGATCAGGGGAGAAGAATCCATGGGCCTGCATGCAGATGGAAAAAATAGACGAACCTTTTATGACTTTAGGGGGAGTGTTTAGGCATCTGAGTCGAGTTCAAGAGAAATATTTTTTCCAAAGATATTGCTTAATCCAAGAGTTCTTTCCTGCAATCACATTCCATGGAAGATTAGCCCCTAAGGCTAAGTTCTAAGTCTGAAGGTCACGAATTTGGAGGCCTCCTTCCGAAATTGGTCTTGAGATTTTCCCCCAGCTAACCAATGGAAGCTTGTTTTCATTCTGCTTCCCTCCTTTCCATAGAAAACGCCTGAGAAGAGCCTCAATCTTTGAGATGATACCTCTTGCAGTAGGATGGAGCTTTGATAGATAGGAATACTAGAGAGGGTTGATTTAATGAGCACGACTTTCCCAGCTGGATTTAGCTAGGAGGAACCCCAAGTGCTTATTCTAGCTTTTATTTTGTCAATCAAGGGAAGCCAATTGGAGGATCTTTGAGCAACTTTAAAAATAGGGACGTCTAAATATTTGAAAGCCTCCCAATGGGTTTTCCCTTCTATTTTCAAAATTCCGGAGATTTCTAACATCTCTTTTGGAGTGCAATTCCATCCATATATTTGACTTTTCCTGTAATTTATTTGACTTCTTGAAGCTTCTTGATACGTGTCTAACTCTTTTTTGAACTTTCTAGCTGATTAGATGCTCGCTCCACCCAAAATAATAGTGTCATCAACAAATTGTGCATGATTGATATCTTTGACTCCTCGAGCTATAGGAAGACCTATAAGCTCTTGTTGAAGTTGGCTATGTTCCGGCTGGAAGCTAAGAACCGAAGCTTGAATGGCATAGAGAAGAGGGGAGAGGGGACATCCATGATGAAGACCACGGGAGGCTTCAAAGAATCATGCTTCCCATCCATTGATCAGAAGGGCGATCCAAGGACCTCCAACACAAGCTTTTACCCAAGCAATAAAGCTCGGGTTGAAACGATAGCGGTGCATGACCTGCAATAAAATTTCATGTCTAACTCTGTCAAATGCGTTAGTTAAATCCAATTTGATGACCATACCTTTTTCCCGCCGCAAAAGACTGGAGTGGATTTCCTCCTGAACAAGAATACTGTTGTTAGCAATATGTCTCCCTTTTTTGAACCCCCCTTGATTCTCATGGATAATGGAGGGAAGAACTCGTTTTAGTATGTTGGACATGACTTTAGTGATAACTTTATAGCCAATATTGCAGAGAGAGATTGGTCTGAACCGGTCTCAGGAGAGGGCCCCTTTTTCTCTAGGAATGAGAGCCAAAAAAGATGAATTAGTGCTCCCACCAATCTTGTTACAAACCTGAGATTTTGTAACCATCTTGTGAAGATCACTTTTAATTGTAAACCTGTCTGGTCCTGGGGATTTATCAGGCTCCATATTAGCTAAAGCTTCATTAATTTATTTTTTTGAGACCGGAGCAATGAACGAGTTGTTGGCTGCCTGATTAACCTAAGAGGGTATCAAATTTAGAGCTAGAGGGGAGAAGCCGACAGTGGGAGGCCTCTCTTCTATGTAAATATCCCTAAAGTGTGAATGAGTCACCTGCTTGATTCCTTCAAAGTCCCTAATTACATGATTTTGAACATGGATCTCCTTGACTGAGTTAAACTGCTTTCTTCCCTCTGCTTGCTTGTGGAAGAAGTTGGTGTTTTTTTCCTCTTCCTGCAGCCAAACACTCCTGGATTTTTGTCTCCAGTAATCTTCCTCCAATTGATAGGCTGAATGAGGGAGCATCGAAGCATAACTTCCTTCTCTATACTTTCCACATCCACTGTTTGAAATTCCAGCTGAAGTTGGTGTTGTTCCAAAATATGTTGGACTTCCGATCTTTGCTTGAGAGGGGACTTTCGGGTCTTACCCCAAGTATTGAGAGAAAATTTGAGCCTTCCAAGATTTTGCTCCCAAACAAAAAAGGCAGAACTAGAGATCGGTTCCTTCCATACTTATTGGACTAGTTCATGGAATCCCTCCTGTTGGATCCGATTCGGGTTGAAGCGGAAGGGTATAGGGCCCATATTTCTGTCTTTGGAGAGTTCCACAAGAATTGGTTTGTGGTCAGAGGCACTGAAAGGAAGGATTGAGGAGTCAACATTGAAACCCAGCAAAAGAAGATAACGTTGCACCAGAAATATGTCGAGTCTTGCTGCTATATGGCCAAGTCCAATCCTTCTTTTTGACCAAGTATAATGTCCTTGATATGGTTTAATGTCTTCCAGATCCCAATCCATTATAATATCTTCTACCAATTCACGAAGTGGATCTCTAACAATTGACCCCCTTTTTTTCCTTGGAGGAGAGGGTGTTGTTCAAGTCCCCAACTAGGATTAAATTTTCAGGCTAAAGGGTACTTATAAATTCTTGGATAAGGTTCCAACAGACCTTTTTTTTTTCTTTTTTTTTTTCCCTGAAAAAAAAAAAAACNACCAAAAAAAATATATTAAAGATACTTACCAGATGGTATGAATATTTATGGCGAAGGCTTGTGAAGATCCAATGAGTGTGAGAGAAGGAGTGAACTAGATCAAATTTGGAATGGTTCCAAAAAGTGCCAATCCCTCAAGAAGCTCCTCTGGCACTGACTGCAGTTCCTTCTACTTTTTTCCAGAAGGAGTTGTTGGCTTGAAGGAACTCATGCTCCTCCATTTTGGTCTCCTGGACTAGTAAGATGTTGGGATTGGATATGCGAAGTAAATCCTTCATTGCTTCTTCTTTCTTTCTGCTCCCTAATCCCCTACAGTTCCAGGAGACAATCTCATTACTTAACTTTTGGAGTGGAGGTGGCCCCTTTGGAGGCCTGACCTTTTTCCCATGTAGTTATGGGATTGAGCAAACCTTTGAGCATTGCTTGGGAGCCTTTGCAGCTTATCTCTGTATGTGGATTCCTCTCTTCGTTCCTTTGTTGTTTTCCTTCCTCTTCTTACTACTTTGGAAGTAGTTTGAGTAGGTCCCACTTCTCCTTCCTCCTCTTCAGACGATTCTTCCTTTGATCCTGGATCTTACGGGTCACTTTGAGCTGTTACTTCTGGAATCGATAGATTGTGTTGTTATGGTGTCTTGTTAGGGGTACCCATTTCTTCTACCCTCTAATTTTAGGTGATGGGGGCTTTGCTGATATTTATTCAATTGAATTTACTGCTTCCATTGAGCCTTCCAGCGCAAAGAAGTTGTTTCCTATTTCGATCTGAGACTTCTGTGTTGTTCCTTCCTTTCTAACAGGTGGGAGGTTAGGGTTTCTCCCCTCTCTTCTCAATATAGATCTAGGGTTTTCCTTTGGTCGTTTTCTTGTTGCCAACCTTATTCATCTTCCTCTTCTATTTGGATTGGTAGGATTTTTGGACAATTCTTTTGAAAATGCCTATAGCCATGGTGGTGTCTACAGATGAACGAAAGTTGTTCATAATCCAACTTTTGATAGTGTTGCCAATATCCTATAGTTAACTTGATTGCTTCTAGTGTTCCATCTTCCAAATCAACTTTTACACAAATTATAGCACACAAATACTGATATTTTGCATTTTCCTTGTTAATATACTTACCTAGACTATTTCCAATAGTTTGCAGGGAGGGGGGAGTCCAGCAATGGATCGACAAATTAGGGAGATGAACCTGTTGATGTATTTATAAATCCGGAAGATATTCTGATGTATATTATCATTGTATGTTGTTGTACACCCATTGGGGATGTGTGTTACCCATTTATGGGATGTCTAAATTGTGTCTAGAACTTGAGGTACAACCTTTGTTGTAAGTCGGGGCAATAGTCCCCAGTGTAACATCATGTAATATGTAATTGTGGTCTCTCTAGGAGAAGTGGGCCCCATGTGAGATGACATGTATGCTCAAGTCTTATATTTGGTCAGTGAATTGAAAGGGTATAAATATGGAGGTTATCTCCCTCGTTTATACACACCTCACACACTCTCTAAGGCGCATGAGAGAGAAAGCCAGTCAGAGGAGGAGAGAAAGATAACTGCTGAACATTTTTTATTACTGCTTTTGATCATCTTACTTTTTTGAAGAAGTTTGCAGGGTTTTCTCCTTTATGGTTTCCCCAATGAAAATCTTTGTGTCTTGTGTATCTTTTATATCTTATGCATTTTGTTGTACTTGTTATTATTTCAGATAAAGTTCCTAGATAATCTAATCATATCTTAAGAAAAACTAACATGGTATCAGAGCCTCTTTGAAAGAGGGCACTGTGCAGCTGCGGGAACTAGGGCTTCCTAGTTGAAGGTGTTCTCTCCATAGATCATCAAGTAAGGAGGGATAGGCTAACTTGCCTCACTAGGGTGCATCTGTTGGTGATAGCAGTTTCTGAATTAGAGAAGTTTCACTGTGCAGCCGAAATACAACTACAATGGCACCTCATGGAAATTAGGGTTTCATCCTTGAAAACCCTAGAAGACTGAATTTAGTCATTCTATAACTTTCACTATAACTAGAGATGAAGAAGGATCAGAAGCTGAAACTTTTACAATCCGAAGAGAAATTCTTGTTGTACCTTGTGTAAAATTTTCAGCTCAAATTCGCTATACTTCAGGAGATATGGTTCCTCAAAATCAGGGTTCTAGCTTCCTCCAGAATACAGTCATAAACAGGAGACCTAGGGATATTTGCTATATCTCGGGCTAGGAAGGTCCAAATGAAATTTCGCAAGATGTTGTAGGAAGGGCATAGACTGTAACTTCTATGGTATGCTTTTCAGACTCAAAATGTGAAACAATGACACGTGGCAGTTCGTACAAGTTCACTATGTTGAACAGTCCCCAAAACAGTCACCTTGGGAAACTCAGTATAAGTATCACTTGGAGAATCCATTTCTGCTCTAACCTATGGGGTTTGAAAGAATACATATCAGGCTATCTCACTGAGACCTTTCAGGCTATAAGGATCTAAAACTTGGTAGATACAACATAATTAATTTCGGACATTTATGTAGAAGAAATTGGAAAACTAGGGCTCACTGTTTCGGGAGCTTCCCACCACTGTTTTAAGAAAAGAAGTACATTGGACAACTCACCTTGAAGAGGACAATATTTATGTCCAGTCATAATTTTGAAATTCCAAGTTTGAAAAAATTAGGGTTTCTCTGACAAACCCTAGATCAACTAGCTTCGGATCCAGGTTGGACACCTCAAATCGGTAAGATCTAAATTTTTGCTATTTACATTTGAGGTTCTCATTTCAAAATGACTAATCACACCCAGCTTGATGACAAGATTGGTGAAGCTAAAAACTTCTGAGTATGGAAGTATAGAACCTCCGCGATCCTTGAAGAAAATGACTTGGATCAATATTTCAGTAAGGAAGTTCTAAGAGCCAGAGGGAGATGAGACTAAGGCTAGAACCAAGAGAATCATTGTAGATTCTATTAAATATCATCTCATCCCTCATGTTTCATCCTTGAAGACACCAAAATGAAGTGTTCGATGCTCTGACGAAGCAATCGAAGAAGAATAAGAGATTGTTATAACCACCTTTAATGGCCTCCCAAGATCATGGGATTCATTCATTCGAGGAATGTGTGCCAGAAGGAAGTTGATTACCCTCAACAGTCTCTGGGAAGAGTGCACGCAAGAAGAAGATCGACTCATAATAAGAGAAGATAACATGGGAGCAACTGAATATCAAGCTCTCACGATTCAAAGAAGATCCCTCAAGCGATGAGGAATATGAAGGACTCAACTATTGAAGAACCTTTTTATCCATCTTAGCATTTGGATAAAAAATGATGCAGTTGTGAATGAAGAAGATGATGAAGCTGAAGGCTCAAGAAGGAGTCTACCCACCAAACAAATAAAGATAATTATTCAATTGTCATTTCATGATATTGTTTGGTTGTGCATTTGTTTGTATTCAGTTGATGTATTATGCATGTTTGAGTATTTGCATTTATACAACTGAATTGCACATGATGGGTAAGAAGTCAATGATGTTGTACAACATTCCATTGCTACTTATCTACTTTGAAACCTATTTGCTATCATATTAGGGGTAGTACACACTCTTAATAACATTGGGGTGGAAGGAATCTAGAAGTTATTGTATGTGTACGGGATATGAATGAATGTTGTAGCATTGGCTAAAACAGTTGCATGGTTATGTAACATATATTTGTCACTGTTAATATGTTTTGGAAATTATGAGATGTTTCTAATCATGGAACTGAACTTGACTTGTATATAATTCGGAATAACAAGTAATGACAGTTCAGAAGAGGAACTTGAAGCTTCCCATGTCAGAGACACCATAGCGAAAGAAAGAGCTCAGAAGAATATAAAGAGAATGGTAGATCCACCTCGAGAGATGAAGACCACCTTGGGCACGAGAAATCATCCAAGATGAGGAATAGTATGATGACACTTCCAAAGAAAGAAAGAGGCCTCAAACACACTCTAGTTATGTGACACTGTTGAGCGACATCATTGATGCAGAGCCTTCCAGCTATGAAGAAGTAGCCAAGAAGAAAGAGAAGGAGACTATGATCAAGAGGAATGATGTCTAGGATTTCGTGTCGAGACCTAAAGGGAAGTCCGTAGTGTCTTCCATATGGATCTACAAAATCTAGCATGCAGTAGATGGCAGCATCCTGAGATATAAGGCAAGATTCATAGCATAAGGCTTCTCATAGGAGAAAGAAGGCATAGACTATGATGAGACATTTGCATCAGTTGCGAGGTACACTTCATTAGATCCATACATGCAGGTATGCGATGGGAGATACACTTGTTGAAATCAAGACAACATTCTTGAATGGTGTAGTCGAGGAGGAAGTGTACGTAGAGAACCCATTGGGAGTTGAGACACATGACATACAGACTCATGTGTGAAAATTAAAGAAGGCCTTGTACAACACATACAGTTACATGAGGAACTTGAACATCACATAGAGTGATGAAGATCTTAACCTTTGCTACAAGGTTGAAGATGAAATCCTATAGAGGATGATAAGCTCACAGATGGGTGCGAGAAGAACTTTTCAACAAAGATCAAGATAGAGGATCTTGGTATCCACTGACACTAGATGGATACATAGAAGAGAAGTAGCAAAGGAATATACTTGTCACTCTAGTAAAGAATGTTTCAATACATAGAGTATGAAAGGGAGAGGGAGAATGATGCTCCGCTTAAGAGGGAGTGACTACAAAAGATCCTCAAGTTCGACATGGTACAACAAGATGGACAACTTACTAATGGCCCTAGGATTTATAGAGAGTAAAGCAGATCCCAACCTTTGGTTCAAGGTTGAAGGCGGAAGACCAGTGATGCTCCTGCTATACGTCGATGACCTGTTACTGACATGCGAAGAGAAACTCATTAAATATGCAAAGAGGAATCTTGTTGTCGAGTTCGAGATAAAAGACTTGGGAATGATGCATTATTTTCTAGGTATGGAGGTGTGGCAGAGTACAGATGGGGTATTCCTTGGTCAAGGGAAGTATACAGTAGAGATCCTAAAGATATTTGGGATGATGGACTGCAAGGCAATAGCCACACCCATGGAATAAAACTTGAAGCTACTTTGTGATGCTTCATCAGAGTTAGTTGATGCCATAGTATATCGTCAGATGATTGGATCATTGATGTACCTAATGAACATGAGACCTGACATATGTTTTGTTGTGAACACATTGAGCCAGTTCCTGATGGATCCGAGACATGTTCACCTGATTGTTGCAAAGCATATTCTAAGGTACCTGAAGGGTACAATTGATTATGGGCTCAAGTATGATGCGAATCAAAAGATTAACCTGGATGGTTATATGGATTCGGATTGGGCAAGCAGTGCCATTGATAGGAAGAGCACTTCGGGGTGTTTATTCAGTATGGGATCAGGTGTGATCTCTTGGTTTAGCAGGAATCAGTCCTGCGTGGCATTGAGTACAGTCGAAGTAGAGTATGTCACAGCTTGTTCGACTAGTTGTGAGGCAGTATGGCTAAGGAAGCTACTGTCTGATTTGTTTTATCTCCAGTTGGATGCTACTTGTATATATTGTGACAACCAGAGTTGTGTGAAGTTGTCTGAGAACTCAGTGTTCCATAACAAGTCGAAGCACATCGAGATCAGGTATCACTATATCAGGGATATGGTGCAGAGAGGAGCAGTGAAGCTCCAGTATGTTGCGACGAACGAGCAAATAGCCGATGTATTGACCAAGCCGCTAGACAGAGTGAATTTTGAATACTTCAGAAAGAAGCTTGGTGTACTTCAGATCGAGGTTCCTTCCAAGGGAAATGATGAGTCTGGAAGATGCAGATGTACATAGGATTTTTCGACATGGTTGTAGGTTAGTCCTCCCATGGTCATTGATGTAATAGTTGGGATTTTTCGACATGGTGGTAGGTTAGTCCTCCCATGGTCGTTGATGTAATTGCCAAGCTTTTCTGACATGGTGGTAGGTTAGCCCTCCCATGGTCATTGATGTAATTGTTGAAGCTTTTCTGACATGGTGGTAGGTTAGTCCTCCCATGGTCATTGATGTAATTGTTGAGTCTTTCTCGGATGGTGGTAGGTTGGTCCTCCCATGCCAGTGGATGTAAGTGTTGTGTTATGTGCATCTGGGTCATGCTCCGTGTGACGATGAGATGATCTAAAGATGATGAGGTAACAGTAGGGTACACGGGTTTTGAAGAGGCAGATAATCAGTCTTGGGATGCTTCTTCATGTTTTGTAGAGGCATATAATTAGTCCTGGGAGATCCTTCAGGTTTTGCAGAGGCATATAATCAGTCTCGAGATGCTCTTTTCGGTTTTGCAGAGGCATATAATCAGTCCAAGGAGATCCCTCAGGTTTTGTAAGGAAATAAGTCCTGAGTTATACCTACTTGATGATTTGAAGACCTACATGAAGGCTAGGCCTACATCCAGCATGAAAAAGGGTTGGCACTGTAGAAACTTCTGATGACAGATAGTATGGTACGATGATCAAATTATAAGAAGATGATGGCAGAAGCTATGATGAAGACTCTATGACTCCGTGATGATGATGATGCAATGAAGACCTGACCAAATGTGTTGATGACTATGTAGAGAGAGAATACCTTCCTAGTTAAGAGGAAGTGTTGATGTATTTATAACTTCGGAAGATATTCTGATGTATATTATCATTGTATGTTGCTATACCCCCATTTTGGATGTGTGTTACTCCTTTACAGGATGTCTAAATTGTGTCTAGTACTTGAGGTACAACCTCCATTTTAAGTCAGGGCAATAGTCCCCAGTGTAACATCATGTAATATGTAATTGCGGTCTCTCTAGGAGAAGTGGGCCCCATGTGAGATGGCATGTAAGCTCGAGTCTTATATTTGACCAGTGACTTGAAAGGGTATAAATAGGGAGGTGCTCTCCCTCATTTATACACACCTCACACACTCTTTAAGGTGCATGAAAGAGAAATACAGTAAGAGGAGGAGATAAATATAGCTGCTGAACATTTCTTATTACTGTTGGACACTCTATATGCAAGTTAATTAAATCCAACATACAGAATGTTCAATATAAATTATCAACCCAGGAAATTCTTTTTGTTGCAAAGATAATTTTACACTATTTGTGCTTAAACACTAAGTAGCTGATACTGTTGAATAAACTATACAACCTTCCTGTTCAGCCCAACTCTTCCCATGATTAACCTGATCTAATTTACCTCCTTAAGAATGCAGAATCACAAATACCTTCTTAAAACCATGATCTAGAAATAAAAGATTTAGAAAACAAACATCTAGATTTTCTTTTGCAGAACGTTAAATCCTAAATTACCAGGCCATCTGAAGATCCATTATAACCATCTCAATCTGAATTGATTTAGAAATCAGAAATGCAGAAATTGAACTCAACAATTATAACTGTGAATGGACTGAATTAGAAAAACTCAAGAACGACAACAATTGAAAGAAACTAGGGATGAGCTCGACTGTTATAGCTACCGCACAAGTGCATAAGGAAAATTAGTCTACACAGTCAACTGTCACACCACTCTGTTGCAGCTTACAAGGAATGTGATTACTGATCAATTGAGGAAACACAATAAATCATTACTGTTGCAGCTGTTATAAAAGAATACATCTACTATAACATCCACACCACATGACAGAGAATATAAATACCTAATTAACTCGGCGATCTCTGTAGGAAGGCGGGCCCAGCCTTCAAACATAGACCCCAGAAACTACCATAAGTTAAAACAAAAAAATTAGAAGAATCCTGCTCCTTGTATTAGATGATGGAATGAAAGTATAGTCTCTGTCACAGCTTATACAATATGATCAATTATTTTCCAACCCTTGGCTCTGGATACTCCCTAATATTTATACATTAATCTTCATAACTTCCATCCACTAATATTGGGTAGCCGTGAAAATCTACGATCTTCAGGATGCCCTATTACAATGCACTGTAACAGTTGTGGCAAAACATAAGCAAAGAATATAGGAAGTTTGTTGCATGAGCCAATAATGAAATAACATAACCAAATAAAAAATTACTCCGTCAGTTGTAGCTACCCTTGAATAATGGCGCACTGCTGAACCGAGTATGTTGTAGCCTTCATTGTTGCAGCTTGCGTAGGATGAGGATCTTTGACTGGGTTTCACCTGCAAAGATAGAGTCCGTGGGCACAACTGGAAATAGATATTCATTTCTTCTAGAATCCACTTGACCTGATGCACCTATATCCTTCATGCTTTGAACAATCTTCATAAAACCAACTTATTAGCATAATTCAAGAGGTAAAGCCCTATTTATTACAATCATAAGTATTAATAAGATAAAACAATAATTAATCATACCTATGAGGAATCATGGCTTTACTGAAGGAAAAACATCTGTTAGGTGCATGAAAATAGGGTAAGATAAGGCAAAAAAAGTATATCAAGTGTGGTAAAAAAGGGATCATTTATGGGCCCAACATCTCCTCCCAATTGTCTTGTTGCATGTCCCTATGCAACAATGTCCATTAGTCTGAATCTGAATCAGGCCTTGTACTTTGTTCATGGAGAGAGGAAAAGTTATAAGGGAGCTCAGGTGATCCCTATGCTTCTAGAAATCCATTGTAGGAAACCCAATATCTCCAGCATTGCTCTTCTTCTGCCTTTGTCAAAAATAAATCTTCCCTATATGGTTTTGCTGGCCACCAGATAAGAGGAAATTTGAACTTGAGTCCCAGCCAATTAGCCCCACACTTCCTTATACAGCCCACATATCCTTTGACCCTTGAAAGAGCATGTTTAAAATTCCTGAAACAGAAAGGGTCCCTATTCTGCAGTGATAAAGGGGCAGCCTGCCATCTATGCTTACTGCCTTCCATGGTTGATTGCTGCTGCATGGTAATTTGGCCAACAAACCTGGAGATGACCCTTTCTTGAAGTCCAACTATCTGCTGGGTCTTGATGGAAGATGTAAGCCTTTGTTTTTGCAGAGCAAGGAGAATGCGAGGGGATTGAGGCTCACTTCGAACCCAAATATTTGTGCTAGCCTCATTGTGAGAGTAGGTCTGGAAATATATTTTCCACTGCACATGATTGCTGACAAAGGAGGAAAAAGCTCTTAGCTGAACATCTCCAAGGTAAGGGGCAGGGTTCAAATGGTGGTCCAAGGGACAAGCCATTTCATGTAGGTAAAGTTCACAAAGCAGGTTCTGCTCAACGAAATTACTTTCCATAAATGTTTCTAGAAACTGGGCTGAGGTTGCCACTTCATAAGGTCTCCCCTCCTTTACTGCTTTCAATTTAAACCAAATAAATTGTTCTAACAAAAATACAGGGTAAGAAGGAGATGGCGCTCTGGTGCTTAACAATTCTTGGGAAAGAGTATACGGCCGATCCTTCTCCACCTGCATAGATTTGAAATTTTTCAGCTCCTTCAATTCTTTCTGTATCTCTTCCCATCATAATTTCTGGAACATTAACTCTTTTGCCCATTTCTCCGTTAGTTCTCTGATAGTCTTTTTGTGATCAACGAGGGGGATCATTCCTTCTTGATACTTATCCACCTGCCTCTTCCATTTCTTCACTTCCATTTTTTATAGTGAGAGTTCTTTGATCAGCCCCTGGCTTCTTTTCTCACCTACATTTTCCTCATCATCAGAGTCCAGATTGACAAAGTTCTGGGAAAATTGAGTGCATACCTTGCCATCCAATGTTTCAGCTTGAACATTCTGCACTGGGAGTGTAACAGCTTCTTCTATCAAGGTTTCAATGGTCTTTGCCTACATAGGCACTTCTACAACTTCCCCTGGAGATGCTGGTTCTTGTGTAACAACATCTTCTTTTTGAAGCTCCCCTCCTTCAGCTCTAGTCTGTATGGGTACTTCTGCCATTAATTCTGAGGATGTTGGTTCTTGTGTGACAACATCCTTTTCTTGAAATTCTCCTTCAACAACTTCATCATTCCATTGTGAAGAGGTTGGTTCTTGTGTAACAACTTCTTCCTGAGTTTCAATTTCCACATCTGCCTGAGTCCCAACTACAGCTTTTTGGATTTCATCCATGACTTTGACAGAGAGATGCAAGACTACTTATTCTTGTGTATCAGCATCATGTCCCCTGATTTCTTCATGCTGTTGGAATTGCTCTTGAGTTACTTCCATATCTGCCGAAAGATAAGACTGTTCCCCAAATACCAGCTCAGTGTCCCCTGATGACTGTGACTGCATCTGTTCATATTCTCCCAGCTCCACATCAGGGATTATGTCCACCTCAGGATCAGTTGTTCTCTTTTGAAATGGAGCTTCAAGAAGGATTTATGAGGATGTTGGTTCTTGTGTAACAACATCCTGATTGACTTCAGTATATTCCTATTGTTGGGGCTCCTCCACTAGCTCTGTATCCTAAGATGGTTCTGGGGTCACAGTCAAGAATTCTAAGTTTTGATCATGAATTACCTCAATCTATGGTTTAACTGATTCTTTTTTAATAGCAGATTCAACAAAAAATTATGAAGGTGCTGGTTCTTGTGTGGCAACACTCTTATTGGTTTCAATATTCCCTATATTAGGTTGACCCATCAATTATGATGGTTGAGGCTGTAATTGCTCAGCTTCTTCCAATTCTATATTAGGGATCGGTCCTATTTCTGGTTCATCTTCTTTCCTTAATTCTACATCAGGTGCTTCTTGTTCTTCTTTAGCTGCTAGTGCAGGATTTTGGGTCTCAAATGCACGAACTATGACTGTGTAACCTGATTCACTAAAAATTACCCCACATGTAGGGCAGACTACTTTCTCCACTTCTTCATCCTCCTTAGCAGGAGATGATCCCTCTAATTGGTCTACAACTTCTACCAGTGTGTGCAACCTTCTATCTACCTGTTTCTTACATACCTCCTTCCAATTTTCCAATTCTTTCCGAAGAAATTGTACTTCTTCCTTCAGTAACCCATTTTCATACAAAATCCCCTCAAGTTGAGGTTCTTCTTCAACAGGCTCCTGTGGAGCATTGTTTGTCCTTGGTCTCAAAATGGGAAATTCAATGTTTGCCTCAATATCTACCCATTTTTCTCGCGTTGCTTTAGCTGTTGTGACTGGCCTCGTTCTCCTTCTCCTCACTGGTTGAGATGGTTGTGTTTCTTCTCTTGACCTTCTTCTCTTCCTTCGAGGTACAAGGGTTTCCAACCCTGCAGTAGATGTAGAGGGAATATTACATGTTTCAACATCCTCTCTTTCCTCTACCATCTATGTTTCTTATTCTATTAAAGTTCCCCTCCATTCAGGAGAGGATTCGATGGTGAGGAATTCTATATTCTCTTCTGTAACCACAACTTCAGCTTTAGCTGTCAAAGCATCCAATGCTGATCCATCTTCAGCTTCAGCTGCTGGAGCTCCTAAATTCTCTATCTCCTCTATAGGGTTTGCTACTGCTACATCTTTCGTCGATTCTTCCTCTTCTTCTGATTCTGTCTCAGCTCCCCCCCCAACTAAATTGGAGGGACTCCGGTACTCCTACTCTTCCTCCAATTGGACATTCAACAGAAGTGTAGGTGCCCTTACTTCTCTGATGGGAATCTCAGGCAAAGGTATAGGTCCTTGGGCTACCTGAGGTTGGCCGGTAAATTGCTCCCATGTTTGATTTCTCCGAGTTAGGGCTCTTAATATTAAAAGTTTAATGAGGCCATGATGGGAAAGGGAAGAATATGGATGCTTAGCTGCTCTAACAAAGCCAGCGATGTGATGCAGGTCTTTAAATAGAAAAAATGGAACATTAAGTAGATTCCAATGGCGCAAATGATACATCAGTGGGAATTCAAAATAATGCAGTCTAGTACCTTCCTTCGCAGGTGATATATTTCTTGAGGAAGATGGCGACTTGGTCCCACAGGCAAGGAAATGACTGTAATTCTATCCCCCATCCTGATGGACGCAATTGTTCACTTGCCACCAAAAAGTCTTGTACTGCGGTGGCATTGGGAGTTCTTCTTCCAAACCAAGCTCTTCCTACCTACGGGAGCCTGGTAACCTCAGCTACAATCACCTCAGAAACTTCTATCCACAAACATCTAACCTATGAGTAGGTTTCTCTAAGGTTTAAGGAAAACTATAGAGAAGTCTCATGATGAAAACCATTAAGACGTTGGAAAAACTCAGTCTAGCTCGCGACTTCAAACATAGTGAAAACTTCAGCATTCTTTCGCAGTGCCTGTGTGTTTGGAGGTTCATGCTAGGTCGGGATACCCATGTTATCTCTCTTTATAACTTCTAGTATCAGCTTAGCAAATTGCAGGATCCAACAATGGAGATTTCAGCGCAGGACATGCACGAACATCGAAGGTTGAAGTTGGCAAATTTGGAAAGTTCAGCATAGAATCATTGGTAAGATTTTGCCCCAAATTAGGAAAGGGTGGCAGTTGTGAAATAAATTTGAGTAACCATTAGATCGTGGGAATGGATAGTTAACGAAGTACGAGTGTAACAATAGATACAAAAAGGTATTTATGATTAACTCTATCAAATCTGCTTAATGCTTAATCATGTAAATAACCAGAACCGTACCTTAGTAATTATGGGATGAACCGTAACTTCTCGGAATAATACAACGTATCAATGCGGCCTTCAATTTTAAATATTATTGTGTGTGTGCTACCATGATCCTTCTCCCGTCGAACCAAAAGTTGTCTTGTCGATCCTGACGGAATAATAATTAAAACTGCGAAGTCAGCTTGAATCAGCAAAACCACGGGCGACAGAAATTCAGGACAAATTTGAAGGAGTTGCAGCCTGATTGTAGACAAATCTGGAGGAGTTGCAGCCACAATCAATAGTTAAAGTCAGCCAAATTAGCAGAGTTGCAACCGCTAAAAAGGTTAGGTAAAATTTCAACGGAGTCACGGCTACTGTAATAGAAAAATGGCCAATACTTTACGGTGTCGCAACTGTGGAACGGAAAAATAGGCGAGGTCTTTATGGCGTTGCAACTGCGATGGCATGAAGAAATAGGCACCTGTTTGACAGTGTTGTAGCTGCGAAATGGGAACGATAGGCAGGGTCTCTACGGTGTTGCAGCTGCGACGGGACGAAAAAATAGGCAAATTTTGTAGTGTTGCAGTTGCGAAATGGGAAAGATAGGCAGGGATTCTATGGTGTTGCAGCTGCGACGAGACAGAAAAATAGGCAAATTTTGCAGTGTTACAGCTGCGAAACAGGAAAGATAGGCAAGGTTTCTACGGTGTTGCAGCTGTGATGAGACAGAAAAATAGACGAATTTTGCATTGTTGCAACTACGCCAAGCTGTTCATCATTCAAATTTTCTTCTGTAAGGAGCTCTTCCAGAAAACAGAAAATTACATAGGGGCTCATGGTTATCAGGCCCAGTCATAACCATTGCTCCTTGAATAAATTCCTGCACAAATTCTAAAAAAAACAATCAAGTGTAAAGGAAAAAAATAAAAATGAAAAAGGAACTAAGCATTAGTTTATTTATGTACAAAAATTTTGTGTAGAAATTGCAGCGACTTTCTAAATATTGATAGGGGTAGAGAAATATTCCTTCCCTTGCTCCAACTGGTATCCTATATTAGTTGCAATCTGTGAAACAAACACGTCCCTCAAAATTGGTTTATGATACAGTCGCAGCCAGCATCCGTTAGCGAATAATGGTGCACGATTCTCATCGATGGTGACCAGGCGGACTATTCTGTTGTCAAATACTCTGTCAATCAGATATGGACCTAACCATCTTGTGCGTATCTTACCTTTAAAGTCTCTTTTGAATCTTGAATCATATAACAATGCCCAGTCTCCCTCACAGAAGACCCGCTTCTTGATGAACCTGTCATGCCAATTGGATCTCTGTTGCTGAATTAATGTTGTCTGATCCACAACAGCTATGCATTTTTCCTCAAGTTCATTCAATTGATTCAATCTATTCCTCTGGTATTCAGTTACATCTAGGTTCACTTCCATGGCTGTCTTCAAGGTTTTGATTTCGAATTCAATGGGAAAGACAACGCTTTTGCCATAGACCAAGTCATAAGGGGAGAAACCTATAGTATTGCGCCACGTGGTACGATATGCCCACAGTGCTTCAGGAAGTCTGTCAGCCCAGTCTCTGCGATGGCTCCTGACTGTTTTGGTGAGGATAGCTTCAATAAATTTATTGGTACTTTCCACCTGACCATTGGCTTGGGGGTGGTGGTAAGGTGAAGTTATCCTATGCTGAATATGGTACTTCTGTGGCAAAGTTTCGAATTTGTGTGACACAAATTGTGATCCTCCATCTGTGATTACTTCCTTAGGTATTACAAAATGAGTAAAGATTTCTCCATATAGGAAATATATTACAGCCTGGTCATTGGCCTTCACCAAATCCATAGCTTCTACCCATTTTGTCATATAGTCAGTACAAACTAGAATGTAAGCTTTCTGTTTTGAATGAGGATTGATAGGCCCAGCGAAATCTAAGGCCCATATGTCAAAAGGTTCCACCACCAACTGTGGTAAAAGAGGCATTTCATCCAATCTATTAGGTTGGCCCATTCTTTGACAACTGTCACAAGACTGGACATATTTCTTGGCATCCCTGAAAACTGTAGGCCAATAATTACCCATTCTTAGCACCTTATGACTTGTTCTCTTGTCTGCAAAATGTCCCCCACATGGCTCATCATGTCAGGACTTCAAGATATGGAATGCTTCATCCTCCCTTACACATCTCCGGATCTCAAGATCGGGACCTGTGTAGAGAAGATGTCTATCTATCCAGCAATACCTGGCACTTTGTTGAATATTATTCCTTCTCTCTCTTTTGGACAAGTGTGACGGAAGCTTCCCTGCATCCAAGTAGTTAGCAACATCTGCATACCAAGGGGAATGAGCTGAAACTTCAAACAAGTGTTCATCTGGGAAAGAATCCTCAACTGGTACGCTATTATCACTATTAGTAAAACGAGATAAATAATCAGCAACACCATTTTCTTTTCTAGGTCTGTCAATAATGGTAATATCAAACTTCTGTAATAGTAACAGCCACCTACTTATCCTAGCATTAGTAACTGGTTTGTTCATTAGGTACTTGATGGCTAAGGGGTCAGTGTGTACAAAGGTGGAATACCCAGTGATGTAGTGTCTAAATTTGTTAATGGAGTAAACAATGGATAAAAATGCTTCTCTGTAATGGTATAATTGAATTTAGTAGGGGCCAAGTTCTTACTGATGTAATAAATAGCATATGGTGCTTGACCATCCTGCTGACCTAATACTGCTCCAATGCCAGTGTCAGAGGCATCTAAAGAAATGTGGAAAGGCAGAGCCTAATTGGGCTCCCTTAATATAGGAGCTGTAGACAACCTATTCTTGAGCTCATTGAATGTTGTATGGCATGCATCATTCCAAGCAAACTGTGCATCCTTCATCAATAAGGTAAATAAAGGAGAAGCTAGTTTGGAAAATTTTTCTATAAATCTTCTATAATACCCAGCATGCCCTAAAAAGATACGTACCTCTTTCTGAGTCCCAAGATTGGGTATGTTTTCAATCACCCTAATTTTGGATGGATCTACCTAGATACCATCAGCAGAGATAAAGTGGCCCAACACTGCTCCTTCTCTCATCATCATATGGCACTTTTCAGTGCTCAAAGATAGTTGGGTCTGCTCACAACGTGTTAAAACCTTTTCCAAGTTTTTCAATGCCTCTTCAAAGTCCCTACCATAAGGGGTAAAATTGTCCATAAAAAGCTCCATACTATCATTAACCATTTCTGAAAATATGCCAATCACAGCTCTCTAAAATGTGGTTGGTGCATTGCATAAGCCGAAGGGGAGCACCTTGTATGCAAAGGTACCCTAGGGACAAGTGAACGTGGTTTTATCCTGGTCTTCAAGAGCAATCTGGATTTGATTGTACCCGCTAAACCCATCCAGAAAGGAGAAGAACTTCTTCCCAGATAAGGTGTCAAGTACCTGGTCGATGAAAGGCAGGGGAAAGTGATCTTTATGTGTCACCTTGTTCAACTCTCTATAATCCACATAGACTCTCCATTTACCATTCTTCTTGGGTACTATCATGAGTGGAGACACCCACTCGCTGTCTGAGATGGGGTATATAAACCCTGCTTCCAAGAGTTTTTGAATTTGTTCCTTCACTATGTTCCTAATATTGGGGTTCATCATTCGTTGAGGTTGGCACACAGGCCGGGAGTCACTTTTGATATAAATGTGGTGGGTGCATAGATTAGAAGGGATACCCTTCATGTCTGTGTATTCCCAGGCGAATGCCCCCTTATGTTTTTTTAATAGAGTGATTAGGCGTTCTTGTTCATCTAGAGAAAGATTGGGATTGATATTCAGGGTTTTTCCATGCTCTATATCGACTAGAACACTTTTCAAACTTTTCAACACTGGAACTATGTGAGTATCACTGACTAATGTCTCCTCTGTGAGATTTTCTTGTTCTTCTTCACCTAGAGTACTATTCAGGATCTGATAAATTTGTTTATTGATAGAAGTGGGCTCACTAATGAAATTATTGATGGCATCGTCCTCTGTTTCATCTTTGAAAGTCAAGGCCTTACCTATCGTTAACAATGGTTGAACGCCTTCCTCTTCCTCTAGCTCCATCCATAATGAGGTTTCAGCTTCTAGACTCGGCCGAGCTAGAGGATAGAGGGTAAGGTTCTTTATCTCAATCCCATCTGATATGGTCATAGACCTAGACCGACAGATGATGCAAGCATCAGCTGTAGCTAACCAAGGCCTTCCCAGGATCAGTGGGTGTCCTCCTAGCTGCGACTTAGGTTGTAGAACCAAGAAGTTAGCCAGATATTCCCACGAATCAACTGAGACAATGGGGTCATCCAAGATTCCCTCGGGTTTGATGGTGGACCTATCTACAAGTTCTAGAACAGTAGGATTTGTCCTGAGATTAGTGAGCCCAAGTTTTCTTACAGTTTCTATGGTCATGACGTTAATAGCTGTGCCTAAATTTACCAGTACATTTGGTATCTGCGTTCTCCGAATCTGCACAGTGACAGTGGGATTCCCAGGATCATCATATTTGGCCAGGAGGGTTTTTCCCATTATTAATTCAAATAATTTCCCTATAACATGGATAGTGGGAGGATCCTTGGGTCTTCTTCCTGGTTTTCTTGTACACAGATCCAGAACAGTTCTGGCATGGATAGGCACATCATGAAGGGCCTGCAGCAGTGGAATTTTGACATAGAGGTTTATCAACTCTCCTAAGAGGTTAAATTGAGGTTGTTCCACTATCTTCTGTAGTGTTAGTCTTTCAGGATATGGTGGTTCCCTAATCAGTCGTGTAGGCTGTGTGTCAATAGATGTTTCTTCTTGCATTTCAGTTGGTATCTTGGTAGGATTTTCAGCATCCTCAATAATGGGGATTGCTGCGTTGGATAAGTACTGTTGGTACATCCTTTCTTCAGACGCAGAGGATGGAACATCCTCAATGACCAAAGGCTCCACTACCCTCCCTAATCGTAAGTGGATGTCGTTACAGGGCGCTGGAGTAATGGAGTAAGCGGGCATGTTGGCAGTCTCAAATTGATGGACTGCTTTATTTTTTGGGTTGGGGTTGGGTTGAGTAGGCAACTGCGGTCGTATAGGCATATTGGGTGCAACATTGTTCTGGAGTTGCAACTGCGACTGCTGATACTACTGATAAGGCTGAGGGTATTGTTGAGGAGGGTATGGTTGGTGAGGAAACTGTTGAGGAGGTTGATTATGGGGAAACTAGTTTCCTGGATGGAAGTTCCTCCACCCTAGAGACCAAGAATTCTATTGGTTTGGTGACTGTGTCCAAGAGTTCCAGGAGTTAAAATTTTGCATCGGAGATTGAGAAGGATACCATTGATGGTTGGAATAAGATGAAGGGAATTGTGTATTCATGTGATGCATATTATTTCAATTTTTCATGTTATTCGAAAATGGAAACGAGTCTGGAGTCATACCTTGATTTCGAGGCTGCCAAGGCTTTTTCTGGGAAATGAAGTAGGCTGGTTCCACATCTAGAGTTGATGCCTGCAGAACTACCTTCATTTGAGGTAGTGAAGGGCATTCCTTTGTATCATGGTTCAACTCACAGATCTGACACACTTATACTTTGTTGAGTGGGAACTCATTCAGGGGATGTTTCTTCCTACATTTAGGCCAGAATATACCGGGTGTTAGATCTTCTACTGCTTGTTTCTGCTTTGCCCTCAGGACATCTATTTATGAGGAGATGGAGCTAATCATTTATGTCTTGAAATTCTCGAGGAGGTTGCCTATTTCTGCCCAGCTGGCTCCTCCATTAGATGACTTCTGTGTTCTGTCGAATACATCTCGTTCTAGTTTATCCCGTTTGTCTCGTTTGTTGTTCTTGGAAGATCCTCTGGAATACCTCTTGCATAATTCAACAATATTTTCAAAGGATTCCTTTGAGATGTCCCCCTTTCTTAACAGGTTCAACATGTCTAGGAAGTCTTTCCTAATCCCATGAAGTAGGATTATCTTAAGCACATCTAACCCCATACTAGTCTGTCCATCTCTTTGCAGATTGTACAGAAGCCTCTCAACAAAATGTTTCAAGCTTTCTTCGTCCCTTTGTACCATCTTGAACAATTCTTCTCTTTTATCCTTGGTGTTGCAGTACTCCTAATATTTTTCTAGGAACACCTGTTTCATTCAGTCCCAGGTGGTGAAAGTTCCACCACCCAAGCTCATGAACCAACGTAATGCATTATCCTTCAAAGTAGCAGGGAAAAATTTCAACTTCTGCTCACTATAAGTGTAATCATAGCTGTGACAGAGGATATCAAATTCGAAAAGGAATTCATCTGGATCCTCTGTGGCTTTTCCATGAAAATGAGGTAAAACTGATGGTGATATATTTTTCATGGGGGCTATTCCCTCTAGCTATTGAATGGGGAACTGTAGTGTGGCAACAATCCCCTCAGGTACGGGATCACCCTCATTATGATGATTTCCCCCCATCACCTCTTTGTGATCTTCTGGATCACGTCTGTTATTCATGTCTTCTTCTGCTCTCTCCTTCCTGTGCTTCCACGGATCATTTAATTTTTTATGGAACTATGTCCACTCTTATTTTGTCACCACCTTCCCATTAATGTGATATACCAAGTCTCGATCAACTGATCCCGCAGTACTAACTCTGTCTTCCTTCGCAGGGACACCTAAGAGTGTTGCAACATCTCTTGTGTTCTCCACTGTGGAAACTGATGCTTCCACCCTGGGAATAATCGAGCTTCTTCTGACGGAGGAACCCTGATGAAGAGCTCTAGTAGAGGAATTGGTTCTGGCAACCAGATCGTCAATGAATGTTCTTCTTCCCAAGGTTGGATTTCTTCCACGACCTCGACCACCTGCAATGTTAGTATTCTATGGGGTTCTAGGGGTTGTAGGAATGTTACGCTGTACCCTTCTCGTATTCATGCAACCCAAAAAATGCAAACTTAAAAAAACTGAAGAAAAATGAATGGATGCAACTACTGGATGAAACTACTATGGTGTCTAATAATTATCTTCCCTGGCAACGACGCCAAAATGTTGGGCAATCTATATGCAAGTTAATTAAATCCAACATACAGAATGTTCAATATAAATCATCAACCCAGGAAAGTCTTTTTGTTGCAAAGATAATTCTACAATGTCTGTGCTTAAAACACTAAGTAGCTGATAGTGTTGAATAAACTATCCTACCTTCCTGTTCAGTCCAACTCTTCCCATGATTAACCTGATCTAATTTACCTTCTTAAGAATGCAGAATCACAAATACCTTTTTACAACCTTGATCTAGAAATAAAAGATTCAGAAAATAAACATCTAGATTTGATTTTGCAGAAAGTTAAATCCTAAATTACCAGGCCATCTGAAGATCCATTATAACTATCTCAATCTGACTTGATTTAGAAATCAGAAATGTAGAAATTGAACTCAACAATCATAACTGTGAATGGACTGAACTAGTGAAACTCAATAAAGACAACAATTGAAAGAAACTAGGGATGATCTCAGTTGTTACAGCTACCACACAAGTGCATAAGGAAAATTAGTCTACACAGTCGACTGTCACACCACTCTGCTGCAGCTTACAAGGAATGTGATTATTGATCAATTGAGGAAACGCACAATAAATCATTACTGTTTCAACTGTTATAAAAGAATACATCTACTGTAACATCCACACCACATGACAGAGAAGATAAATACATAATTAACTCGGCGATCTCTGTAGGAAGGCGGGCCTAGCCTTCAAACAGAGACACTAGAAACTACCACAAGTTAAAACACAGAAATCAGAAGAATCCTACTCCTTGTATTAGATGATGGAATAAAAGTACAGTCTCTACCACAACTTATACAATATGATCAATTATTTTCCAACCCTTGGCTCTGGATACTCCCTAATATTTATACATTAATCTTCATAACTTCCATCCACTAATATCGGGAATCCATGAAGATCTACGATCTTTAGGCTGCCCTATTACAATATGTTGTTACAGCTGTGGCGAAACAGAAGCAAAGAATATAGGAAGTTTGTTGCATGATCCGATAATGAATTAACAAAACCAAATCAAGAGTTATTCCGGTAGTTGCAGCTACCCTTGAATAATGGCGCCCTGCTTAACCGAGTCTGTTGCAGCCTTGGTTATTGCAGCTTGCGTAGGATGAGGATCTTTGACTACATTTCACCTGCAAAGATAGAGTCCGTGGGCACAGCTGGAAATAGATATTCGTTTCTTCTAGAATCCGCTTGATCTGATGCAGTTGTATTCTTCATGCTTTGAGCAATCTTCATAAAACCAACTTATTAGCATAATTCAAGAGGTAAAGCCCTGTTTATTACAATCATAAGTATTAATAAGATAAAACAATAAGTAATCATACCTATGAGGAATTAGGGCTTTGCTGAAGGAAAAACATCTGTTAGGTGCATGAAAATAGGGTAAGATAAGGCAAAAAAAGTATATCAAGTGTGGTAAAAAAGGGGTCATTTTTGGGCCCAACAATTACTGCTTTTGATCATCTTAATTTTCTGAAGAAGTTTGCAGGGTTTTCTCCTTTATGGTTTCCCCGACGAAAATATTTGTGTCTTGTGTATCTTTTATATCTTATGCATTTTGTTGTACTTGTTATTCTTTCAGATAAATATCCTAGATAATCTAATCAAATATTTAAAAAACTAACAGAACCCACACAGGATCTTCTTTGGGAACGTCCACAGCTGGATTGAAATTGGGAGTCCATCTATTCAGATAAAGTCCTTGGGTCCCATGAAGTAAGGCCTATTTCAAAAAATTAGATCTCGATCTTCTTTAGAGATGAACTTGAACAGGAAAAACCCTCGACCAACAACATAGTAGGTAACACTATTGGAGACCAGAGGACACCAGTTTTTCTTAATTTAGTTGTCTGTTGTTCTCGGAGAATGCCAAAGGCCTGTAAATTGTCCAACTAAAGTGCGATATGCCAACGACACAACTACCTGCATAGGTTTCTCCTAAGGTAGCGTGATTATCGGGACCTCGTCTAGCTTTTTCACAAACTTGGGAGGCAGAGTGACGGAGTATTTTAGGTCATGCGTACTAACAGGTTGCTTGAATGCATTGGCTGCAAGAGGTAGAGAAGGGGGAGGCGGCTTCCCATCAGCTCCTGATGTGATCGTGGCGAACCCTAGCAGAAAACCCTAGAGGAATAACAAGCTCGTTTGTTTTCTATATGTTAGGTATGTCTCTTATTTGCGTTACTTATGTGTGTTGTCTATGTGTGTGAGTTAATTTTATTGATTTTGTGCATGAGTTTGGTATGCAGGTTATGGACGTGGGTTAGTTGTGAGAATAATTAGGTGCATTAAGAATGTGGGTTTTTTGCGTTATGTTAGTGTATTAACAAGCCATTCTCTCTCATGAGTGTGCTAATCCATCCTATCATATTCGATCCCTAGTCTTATAGGCACAATGTTCTCAAAATATATTTAATTGTCAATATCTTAAGGCCCATGGATCGATGCAACTTATTCTCTAAAAATTATAACAAATACAAGACTAACTCATACTTCCAAATCCTTCTAAGTGATTCCACTTGGCATATTTAATAATTTGTCTATATAGTTCTTGATGTCATTTGTTGTGGATATTTTTTTTGACCTGATATTTTTTTCTATAAATTGATATTTCTTGGATATATAGATAGAATCTTACACCACAAACTTATCTTGAGATGAAAATCAAAGGACAAACTGCCATGAAGAAGAGGTAATTTGTTGATATTTTATTACAACCACAACTTAAAAGATGGTTGTCCCATATCCAACTAACCCATTACCATGCTCGTGGGGGANAAACTTACCTATGAGCTATGGTTTAGGCCTTGTGGACGCACCTAGGGGTATAGTGGTAACAAGATTGGATCCCTAGAGCTCGTGTCACATGTGTACCAATCCCATCTCCAGTAGTTGATTCCCCTAGTAAAAAAACCTAAACCATTACCATTAATTAGCCTCTAACCCAAAACTGCTATGATATGGTATTTTCCCATTTATGATCAGAGTTCTAAACCAAAGGTGTGAAACTCAAAATATCTAACTCCATTTTATTAAGAGAAAACAAGCTTTATATATTTACATGAGGAAAACTACCTCAACAAATTAGGAGGAGAGATCCTAAATAATAGCAACTAAATATAATAATGGAGCTATTTGTTAGGGATAAGATCCCAACTACTCCATAAGAATAGGAAACAACTCAACTAATCCATGAGAATAGAAGCATAAAAAACTACGTAAAACAAAAGCTATAATAATAATCACACCATACGAATAACAATATGAGATTAATATATTATATGAGACAAACCCATAGGTTAAGAAGAACATATAAATAATAATCCTTTTAATTCCTCTTAACAACATAAGCATTGGCCTCTAATGCTGCCAAGAGAGAGGGAAATTGTTCCTTTGCCCAATGTTGAGAAATCCAAGGAGACTGATTTGCAATGAGCAGAAGCTAATACTCTAGGACAATAGTTGTATCATGAAACATGTTGATGAAATTATGAATGCACAACTACTTCATATGATCTTGGCGAACATAAGTGAAAACCTAAAGGGAAGTTGTAGATGATAAATGATGTTGAACTAGTTTGTGAACCAAAACAAAGAGGCTACCGATTTTGAACTTCCAAACAAAGAGATAACTTTCTACCATGTGAGAAACTTTGAAGTTTGTAGAAGGTCCTAATGATGTGGTATCTTTAGGTTACTAATGTTGATGAGAGAAGAAAGAAAATGTTGAAGCGAGAGGTGTACATGAGTCTTCTGAAACTGTTGAATGGACCTAGGGTTTCACATCTTGAACATAATGATGTCGTGGAGAAGGTTGTCGAACAAAATCAAAGAGTGCTTCTAAATTGTAGGATCAACTTGATGTGGTAGTTCAAGTGTACCGTGGATAAGATACTGAACATATTCTTTATGCAATGAGTAAGTGTTGTTGAAAGCATCATATTGGGCCTTATGATCATACTGATAAGGTCAACCAAGAAATATACCATAACAATCCATATCAATCACATCACAAGTGACTTTATCCACAAATTTAGGACCAAAATCAAATGAGAGAGTGTATGTGTGTGTGATATGGGAAGATGAACCATGCTCCTTCTATCCAAGTGCATAAGGATGAGGGTAAGGGTAAATGCAATTTATCGACAATGGACTTTGCTATTATATCATTTTGGGAGCCATTGTAAAATATACAAGCAACGACAAAATTATGGGACAAATGTGCATGTGTGATAAAAAAAACTCTCTCAAGATTTCGTGGAGGTGGAGTGTTGTAGAAAGGTGACTTTATTGAGTCCCCTTAACTCTTCATAAACCATGTATTCATGAAATACCTCAATGGGGGCATCATTGAATTCTTTATCAAGATACTAACAAAACTTAGCGAAAGCATAAGACAGAAGAAGAAGAAGATTGAGAGAAAGATGATGATCATGTAGTAGTAGTAGGTGCACATTTTGATGTTGTTGATCTGGAAACAATGGAGGAGGATAAACATTGTTGAATTCTACACTGATCCAAAAACTTTTCTTTAGCCAACTATACTTGATTACATGCGACATCAACGATGGAGATTCCCATGTACTTGAGTTCTTGATACAAATGTTCTTGAAGGCCACTTTTGAATTTTAGACCAAGTCTATTAGATGAATCAATGATACTAAGAAGAATATGAAACATGTTGAATTGATGGATGTATTCGTGTATTGGCATATTGAACCCTTGACGCAAACATAGCCACTTATAATTGGAAGAGTACAAGGTGAGATTGAGCGCTTCTACAAACCTAGTCCAAGTGGTAATGGGGTTATGATTAGCAATACATTTGAAACTAGAATCTTGGCAAGACCAGTAAGCTTTAATTTGGAAAATTGTACCTTGTTGTTATCAGAGACTAGATTCTATTCAAACCAAGTGTCCATGTCTAAAATATATCCAAAATCTAGTGTCGAGCACTTCAGGATTACATGATCCATCATAGATGGGGACCTCACATTTCGCTCACTAGGAATATGACTTACTATTATAGATATTATGAAACTTATTCGCTAACTAGGGAGTGATGTTGGAAAGTTTCGCTATCCTTTCCACAGGTGTTGTTGTTGCCAAGGTTCGTGTGGTCATTATTGAATCAGGACAAAATATGGACACTAATATATTCTTTACAAATTTGATCTCCTTGAAGAGTTCTTAAATGCACAAAGCAAACATTTCTTCACAATTTACAATCTCATTATAAACAATTGTCTTATGCTAAAGAACTAATGTATGAGTTCTTAACGAATATTATATATGAGTTCCAAAAAGGTAAAATATGAAATATTTTAATGTCCTCCAACATGCAACATTTACTTCCAAGATATTCTTCAAAATGAAATTGAATGAAAATAAAAGACAATGCTTCATGCATACAAGGCATGGTTTAAGAAGGATATACTAGATGTAGTAGATCCAATACCTTTTTCAGACAGAAGATGATGGTCTAACGACGTTGGCTATGGTTGGGGCTTTATAGACTAGGGATCCATTCTCAAGTAGGACTATGCCCCACCCTTGATTATGGGGGATAGAATATCAGGGTGGTTCTCTCCATTGAAAAAAGATCCAACGCCTTTAGATCCAAAAAATTTGCATACATTGAATTCTTGTAGGATATATGTTTGTCATGAGGGTGTGCGTATGCCAATCAACACTTAAGTATTCATATATTGTAGATACAAATGAAGGCTTCTATAATGTTAGCACCTTGAGATTATACAGTTTTGCACAACTAGTTGCAAGTTGAGAAGCGTCCACAAGATGTCGTAGTGATATCAATATATACAGTTGGATCTAAATGCGTAGTTTAATAAACTGTATATGTTGGAGTCCAAATTATATTTAATGTTTTGTCACTTGGCGCTTATTGATTGGAAGCGATATATGTTGGAGCCCGAGTAATATTTAATGTGATGTCACTTGGTGTTTATTGATCGCCAATGAGAATTGGCAGCATAGTGTGTGGCCTAAACGTTCACACTTTTTCTATTCCTCAATAATATTTATTGACACGATTTCAACATAATCTAGTCAAAATTTTGAAGAAATTTTTAAAATCTCAAAGAACAATGTTTAAACTTGTATACTATAAGTGCCATGGGTGTTTGAGGGTATCAAATCCATTTATTCATTCATAAACATGATTTGAGAAACACAAAATCCATATTTTTATAAACAAAAATCACTAGATTCTAGTAAAAAACTCATCAGACGATAAAAATGATCGAATTTTTATACTTGTCCAACATCATAATAGTAAAGTGGGTCACTCCTAAAGCAAGAGAATAGATGCAAGCCTTGGATCAGAGCATTCATCGACATGGATTTATCTTGGAAGGAACACACATAAGTGATATAGCCCACCAAATTTTTAAGAGGCTACTCTAGATATGACTGGATGATGGTATCGATATCGCAAGCCGACTATAGCTATAAAATCAAAGTTTAAAAGATTAGTTGTACTCAATGGTTGGCAACAAGGTCAAATCCACAATAAATGGATTCTATTGTAACTTAAGCAGATTATGGAAATTTGATGTAGCTCCACTTAGATTCCCTATGGTTGGGGCCCTATAGACCCGAGATCCATTCTCAATCAAGACTATGCCCCATCCTTGATTATGGGGGATAGAATATCAGGGTGGTTCTTTCCATTGAAAAAATATCCAACACCTTTAGATCTAACAAATTTGCATACATTGAATTCTTACAGGATGGCTATATGTGGTGATGTATGTCTTCAATGAGGGTGTGTGTATGACAGTTGACCCTTAAGCAGTCATATATGGTATATGTAGTTGATCCTTCTATAATGTCAGCGCCTTGATATTAGACAATTTTGCACAACTTGTTGGAAGTTGAGAAGCATACACAAGATGTCGTAGCGATATTGGTATATAAAATTGGACATGAATGCACTGTTTAATCAATTGTATATGTTGGAGTTCGAGCTATATTTAATGTTGTGTCCCTTGGAGTTTATTGATTGGAAACGGTATATGTTGGAGCCTGAGAAATATTTAATGCTTTGTCACTTGGTGCTTATTGATCACTAAGGAGAACCGATAACATAGCATGTGGCCTAACATTGGACACCTTTTCCATTTCTCAACAACATTTTTCGACACGATTTCAACAGAATCCAGTCAAAATTTTGAAGAAAATTTTAAAATCTCAAAGAACAATGTTTAAACTTGCATGATATAGGCGCCCTTAGGTGTTTGAGGGTGTTGAATCCATTTATGCATTCATAAACATGATTTGAGCCACACAAAATCTATTTTTTTTAAAACAAAAATCGCTAGATTCTAGTCAAAAACTCGTTGGACGAAACAAATGGTCGAATTTTTATACTTATCCAACAACATATTAGTAAAGTGGGTCACTCCTGAAGCAAGAGAATAGATGCAAGCCTTGGATTGGAGCACTGATCGACATGGATTTATCTTGGAAGGAGCACCCACAAGTGATACAGCCCACCAAATTTTTAAGAGGCTACTCTAGACATGAGTGGATGATGGTATCGATATGGAAAGCCTAATTTTTTTGACATAAACTCGAAGGTCAAAATACTTCACTGCAACTATAGCTATAGAATCACAGCTTAATTTATTAGTTGTAGTTAATGGTTGACAATGAGGTCAAAACCACACTAAATGGATTTTATAATAACTTAAGCGGATTATGGAAAGTTGATGTAGCTCCACTTAGATTCTCTATCATGTCACCATCAAGAAAAGCGTCCTTTCCTCTAAGATCAAGTAAAGTTGGATGCCATATTCGAATAAACTAGAGTTCAATCAATGCAAGTGACTAAATTAATTATAGCGCCTCATGCCCAGGATCTCTAAGAGTGAGATCAAATTCTTCAATAGTATATAACGTTGCAAACTGTTGAATGAAAAACCCTTAAGCTCTGTAAAAATAGATTACACAATGATCTAATAGGTTACGTGGATAATAATTTAATATAACCAACGTAGATCCATTTTAAATCCAACCTATCAAGTACCCACAGGGATCCAATTTTTTTATGTGTAAAATTTGATCCCTTTTGGTGCTTGATAAATCTAGGTTTAAGATGGATCTATGTTGGTTTTATTTTTATTTTTTAATGAACCAATATGATTTTTTTAATTACTTTTTATATTTGATATCATTACATAACGTTTCGTTACATGGTATGTTATCATTCATGACCAAAATTCTATACCAATTATGCGAACACAAAATCTTTATTTCCATTTTACTTTTATAATTTCACAAACCACCTCAGCAAATTGGGAGGCAAGATCCAACCCCCACGACCAACTCACTAATAATGTTTAACATTATCCCCCAATTTATTATTAACCTGTTAACTCACTAATTCCTAATCCTTTAGTCCCTAACTGTCCTTTAACCACCATTGATCTACTTATGCCTTATCATTCGTAACTCTTAATCACTCACTAACTAACCCTTTAACCCTGATATTATTAATTTGCAATTAGCCACTAAACCAACTACCTCTAATTAATTCATTACGTCTCAGTAATTATATTTCTTTTCTTCATTTTTAAGTTTTAACAATCACTCTAATAGTTGTTAGTCATCATGTAAGCACCTCAATTTTTGAGATACTATGGATATGATTTAATTACTAAAGATGTTCAAGTGGGTTGTAATTTAAAATTTTTAAGGGAAAAAATAAGTAAATAAAACACCTCAATTTCTGAGATACTATGGGTATATGATTTCATTACTTAATATGTTCAAGTGGGTCGTGATTTAAAATTTTCAGTATTCAAGATGTTCAATTGGGTCGTAATTTAAAATTTTAAGGAAAAAAAAGTAAGTAAAACACCTCAATTTCTGAGATACTATGGGTATATGATTTCATTACTTAAGATGTTCAAGTGGGTTATAATTTAAAATTTTAAGGGAAAAAATAATGGAAAAAATAAGTAAAAAAATAAAATAAAAATTATAAAGTAATTTATATTTAAAATATGAATTAACAAGAAAAATATTTAGTATATAAAATTATACCTAGTTTAGTGGGTAGGCTCGAGTGGTTGAGTGTTGTGAATTACATGTAAGAGATTTCAAGGTCAAGTTTTTAAGTGTTTTCCTTTGCGATGTAATTGATGCTATAGGTTTAACTTGATGTCCCTATCGAGTCAACTGCACTAGGTCTACATTCATTTGCTTTATATTGGGTACCATCCTTGAAATGAGGGGAAGTGCCTAAAAGCTTCCAATAGATCTATATTCCAAGGAAAATAAAATCAAATTACACATGTAATAACTATAAAAATAATTTCTTCAAAGAAAATGTTTCTAATTTCAATATCATTACTTAAGAAATACAATATCATTAGATTAAAATTAATTGTTTATAATCAACTTGTTTTGACATACTTTCAATGTTATCTAAACCAAAATAAGATGAATAATTACTCATAGCAATGTCCAAACCAAAGTTGTCACTGATCCCCATCTATTGATTTAACCAACATAGGGGGTATTTCCGAATTATAGGCTTCTAAATTTCGTTCCATGGCCATATTATGAATTCATAAACAATAAATATGCATGTGTAGATGTATAATTGTAAAACACAATGGAAATAACTTATTATCCACGTGCACATAGTGTTAGAATAATCAAAACCCTTCCCATAATTAGGATATAATATTTAATCATTTTGGTTAAATTCCTAGGTCCTACACTATATAGTTGGAATCCACTTGCATACTTATGGTCAAACTTGCTTAAAATGCCTACATCCTTATGGTCAAGTTTAGTAAGTGCGCATTCCTGCCTTATCCAGAGTTTCTTTGCTTTTCAGCAGCTTTTAAGGAAAAAGGTGAAAGCTATCTTTAAGGAAATTGCCTTGTTTTTTACACAACTCACCCTCCATTTTTTCTCTTCTAAAATCATGCATTTATCCACTTTCCATCACTTATCAACCGATACGCTTCATTCATCCCATTCGTTACCTTCTTGACTGATTAGGAAAGTGTTTTAAGCACCTATGAGGGATTTTGACTATTTTGGTAAGCCTGCTTTTGTGCTGATTTGAATGGCATCCTTATGCATTTGAATCTTTATTTGGACAACCTATTTTGACATAATTTTGGTTGATGTAAACTTAATCAATAGAATTTTTTGTTATGCACCATATACATTCTCCGATTTGAGTGAATCTATGCATTCTTTACAAGCAATTTTGTGAGTTCAATAGATTTAAGCTTGGGCTTAATTTTCACATGGTATTAGAACCTTGGTAGCTCAATTGTTCTCCTCTTCTATTTTTTTTTCATGATCGACATCACTCACTGGGAGCACATTCTGTTTGTTCAAGGGCATAGTTGTTGAAGAATGGATCAATCTCACCATATCATCTTGACTCCATTCAACTACTTCGAATAGAAGGCATGGATGGATATTTTGATGAGGAGTAAGGGCCTCTTAAGAGTCACCATGGAAACTAAGGCTGATCCCAATGCAACAAGAGAGAATATCAAGTGGCACAACAGGAGAGATGAGGCGTATGGTCTCTTGTGTCTTAGTATTTCCAGAGACCTTCTTTTCCATCTTGATGGATTGACATCACCAAATGAAGTATGAGAGAAGCTTCAAAATTTATTTGGAAAGACAGATGAAATGAGGGGACATCAACTTGAAAATGAGTTGATTCGACTGATTTCAATCAATTTCGAGTCCTTACAAGTTTACTTTTCCAAGATCAAATCCCTTGTTTTGCAATTGAAATAGTGTGGTATAGATAAGAAAGATGAGCAACTAGTTTTGGCCATAATTTCAAGCTTGGACCTGACTACTCAGTATTTGTTTTGACCTTCCATGCCGCAAAGCTAACAACTTGAACCTAGAAGATGCCTTCACTGGAATATTTCATGGAATCCTTGACCCAATAGCAAGATAAGTTGGTCATGATGGGCACCATTAATCCTTCCAAATATTAATCTTTGGTTGTTGGAGTTTCAAGAATGGATCCCAAAGACAAGAAGAAGGCTAATCCAAAGAAGCCACCTGATCAAAAGGGGGACAAGTTCAAGTCTCATGAGGAGTCCTCAAACTCCAAGAATAAGAAATTCTAGAAGAAGAAAGGTAAAGGTGAAATGAGCAAGTGTGCATACTGTGGTAAGGGGTTTCATCCTGAGAGCTCTTGCATGAAGAAACAAATTGATATGTTGACTCAAATCCTAGAAGAACCAAACATATCACTTTCTGAATGCACAAAGAAGAAGGAAGGAGGATGAAGTTTCGAATACAAGGAGAGATTCCATTCCCTGGTTGCAAGCACTGTAAGATCCTCTTCCTTTATCATTGATTTTGGAGCTTCAAGGCACATGGTTTCAATAAGAGAGTCCCTCTCTTCTCTTGATGATTCGAAAGGACCAAAAAATGTTTTGGGAGATGACTATGAAATTGAAAGTAAGGGAAGGGTAGAATAGATCTTGACCATGGTTCTTTCAATAATGTTTTGTATGTCTCGGGTATTGCTACTAACCTCTTTTCAATCTATCAGATGACTGACACTTGGTCTCCTAAGAAGTTTTTCTTCACTCCCAATGATGTTGAGATCATAGAGATTTCGAATGGTAGATTCATTGCTAAAATTTTTGTGGATCATAGTTTGAAAGTGTACAATTTCTCACACTCCATGCCCTTTTCAAACCCCTATGCTCTCCTCACTCATGCTAATAAAGACAAAAAGTTAGGCATGAGAGGTTTGTCCATCTAAATTACAAATACCTTTCAGATTTGTGTGACAAATAAATGGTCACAGGGTTTCCCAAAATCAAGTTTTCCAAAGTAGTCTGTCAGGGATGCATTCTAGGAAAGCACCTAAAGCATAAGCATGAGATAGTTAGTCATGAGAGAACCTTTGCACCTCTTGATCTTATCCACAATGACATTTTTGGTCATTTTCCTCATATGTCCATGAGTCAATCCAGGTATGTCCTAACCTTCATAAATGGATTTTCCATATACTATTGGGTTTACTTCCTTAAGCACAAGTATGAAATTTTTTATCTCTTCAAGGTTTTTAAAGCCTTGGTTGAGAACCAGTCTGGAAGAAAGCTCAAGATCCTCAAATCTGATAATGGTGGTGAGTATGTAAATCTTGATTTCATTCATTATTGTGAATATGAAATTATTCATATGCACACCCTTTTCCCTACACACCTCAACAGAATGATGTTGTTGAGAGGAAGAATATATCTCTAATAGAAATAGCTACTTGCATGATGGATTCTAAGAATTTTACAACAAAGTTTTGGGGTGAAGATATAAAATGTGTATCCTACATCCAGAATAGGGTGCCTCACAATAATATTGATGGAATCACTCATTCTTAATCTTGGAGTGGACACAAGACGTATGTCTCTCATTTCAGGATTTTTGGCTCAAGGGCTTGGGCTAGAATTCCAACATAAAAGAGGAAGGAATTGGAACCCAAAGTCAAGAGTGTCTATTTTTTGGGTATTCTGAAGATTAAAAAGGGTATAAGCTGATCAACATGAGCACTCAAAGATACTTTATTGAAAGGAGTGTTTAGCTTGAAGAAGAACCTATGCCATCAACAGATATTGGAGAGTCTTCTTCACCACCACCACCTTTGACGGTAAGTGAAGAGACTAATGGGTTTTATGATTCTGATATGTCTGATAATTATGATTTATTTACATATCCCAACACACCCACAATACCAAATTGGGAAACAAAGACCATTCATGCAGCTGGGGAACTAGCTAGGAATCTTAGTGATCCTAAAAGAACTAGATCTCAATTCGAGAGTGCCCTTTCTGTTAAGGACACTTTCTTTGTTGATAAGTGTTATCTAATGGTTGAATAATGCCCACAAACATATGAAGAATCATTATAATATCCAATATGTAAAACATCCATGAATGAGGAATACCATTCGCTCCAGAAGAATGAGACATGGGAACTAGTCAATCTCCCACCAGGGAGAAAGCTAGTCAAGTGAAAATGGGTATTCAAGAAAAAATTTGATACTAATGGCTCTCCTCTGAAGTATAAGGCAATATTAGTGGCCAATGGATTCTCCCAATTTCAAGGCATTGACTACAATGAGACCTTTGCACCAGTGGAAAAGATGGACTCCATAAGACTAGTTTTGGCCATTGCAGCTTCCAAGCAATGGGAGGTACATCACATGGATCTGAAGAGTGCCTTACTACATGGAGATATCAAAGAAGAGATATATATGCAGCAGCCAGAAGGATTTTTTACTTATCCGTCACTTGTGTGCATGTTGAAGAAATCACTATATGGGCTAAAACAAGCTCCCAGATCTTGGTATGCCAAGTTTGATGGGATTTTGCTATCACAGAACTATAGTAGATGAAAGTTTGATCCAAATGTATATTTTAAGTTGATTCATGGTTCAATTATAATTAATTTTTTGTACGTGGATGACCTTCTAATCACAGGAAGTTCCATGAAATAAATTGCCTCCTTGAAGAGTGCAATGAACCTGCTTTCTCCATGACAAATTTGGGATTGTTGAGCCAATTTTTTGGGCTTGAAATTTCTCAATCAGATCTTGGAATCAAAGTAGATCAGTCCAAGTATGCTTTAGAATTGCTGAATATTTTCATCATGAAGGATTGCAAGCCAAGAAAGACTCCTTTCCTTTCAGGAGTTAAGCTTGAAGAAGCGCAGTCCACTCCATTGGTAAACAACACAATGTATAGGCAATTGGTTGATTGTCTTCTTTATTTGAATCATACTCGACCTGATGTATCTTATGCATTTATTGTGGCATATAGACACATGGATTATCCTCATGACATCCATTGGAGGGCAGAAAAACGAATCCTAAACTTTGTACAAGGAACAAAAACACATGGGATTCACTATGTTGCAAAATATGACCAAGAGTTAGCTGGTTTTACTAATTCATATTGGGCAAGTGATAACACTGATAGAAAATCAACTTTTGCATGTGTTTATGCTTGCAAATGGTCCATTCAGTTGGGAAATTAAAAACCATTGCACTTTCATCTATAGAGGCATGGATTTCTTCCCTTTTCTTTTTTCTTCCCCTTCTCTTTGGGAAAGGAGAAACTGTACCGGGCCGCCAATCTGAAGAGTCCGGGGAAAACAAGGTCACTGCATGAATGGAATACATTCATGGAGTTGTTTCCAATCATTCCTGAAACCCCTCCCTTCTTGGATATGGGCGAGGAATCCCTATTAGAGTCTGCATTTGTTGATTGCATGGGCAGACCCGGGTTTACTATAGTCAATCAACAACACCCCCAACTCACTGGCCCTTTCGGCGACAGACCGCGAAGCGATCTGAAGTCTCACCCGAAGTGAATCTAATGGGTTGGCCAAGACTCAAGTGTCTTGGACCAGGTTCTGCGCATCCTAATTTTCTTTCTCTTACTCCTGTGAGTCACAAGGTCATCTATATCTGCGCATCGCACATCCCCTTCTACTCGCAGCCCTTTTGGCCGTGCGATTCTTATCCATGCGCAAGTCGCACGGATTCTTCCCACGTCGCGCAACTTCCACTTACTCACAATATCTCCAACCGTATCGCATCTCCGTGCACCGCGAGACACCCAACCTCTCCTCAACGCTAAGCCCTCAGCTCGCAGTCTCGCGCACCGCAGCTCCTCTGCCGGTGCGATATCGCCTCTCTGCGATATCCTACCACTACGACTTTGTGCTCTTAGCGTTGACTGTGTCACCATGCGTAACTCTACTTTCCAGAAGTTATATTGTGATTAAATGGTCATTAGAAACAGACGTAAAGGAGTCTTTAAACAACTTACTAAAATACTTCAACTTATCTCTATCTTCTTGCATTATCATGAGCTGAACAATACATACATTCACTTACTGCAACTAACATTACATGCATAATAACCAGTAACCATAAGCAAATACAATCACATTCATGCAACACATAACATGCAGATTTAACGTGGTTCACCCCCAGGATGGGAGCTACGTCCACCAAACTGTGCTTCTATTATATAACTTGAGGGAAGTTAGCACAGTCTGTTGCACTGCATATGCAGCGCGAGATCTCTTCTAGATCTCTGACCTATTTCTATCTCTATATTTCCTTTCTTTCCATATATCCTTCCCTCTCTTTCCTCTCTGTGGATGGTTACCTACAAACTCAAATGACTCATAGACAAGCTAAGTGTCTGGATCGTTACAACACAGTCTGTCCGAATGACTCCTGAGTCTACTGGCCAACTAACGACTCATTCTACGAGCCAACCAACTGGCTAACTGACTGATTAGCTAACCCTTTACAATACAAAATGCAAGCTTTTATAGGCGGCCCGAAGGTCTCGCCATTACAACACTGTGGGCCTGTCCCAACAGTAAACCCAAACCCTAAATAGTGACAGTCGGTCCTCTCTGTCCTTGAGGTAGCCGCTTCCCGTCACACCACAACTCTCTGCAGTCTTCCATGCTTCCCGGCACTGACCATGGGTACTATGCACCGCTTCTCTCTTCTGTCCTTCGCCTTCAATGCTTGAGACTCGTTGCTCCTTCTTCTTTATGAGGGTCGCTGAGCCCTCCTGTCTTCCGCCGCTGCCTTCAATGCAGTGGTTGAGCTTTCTTCTCTCGGCCGCTCGGGTACCGTTGCCTTCTTGACTTTTCTATCCCAAAATTCATGGTTTCCGGCTCTGCTCTCCAGCTGGAAACGTGCTATGGCGTCGTAGCTCTGCCTTGTCCTCTTTCCGCCAAAACTTATCTCTCCGCCAAAACTAGTAGCTTCTTCTGTAGCTGCGGGGCCCTGCTCCAACAGCATTTCGTTCAATTCACATTCTCCCACTCTCCCATTCACGCATTCAGTCCGCATTACTCAAGTAAACCGCATTCCCATTAAAGCTGCATCCCATTTCCCCTCTCAGTTAGACCACCACAAAAATCACTGTACTGGGTTTCCAGAATACAGAGGAGTTGTGAATGCAACTACTTAATGTTTGTGGTTGTAGGGAATACTTGGAGAGTTTGGGATCGAATCTAAGACTTCTAAAGTCATCTAATGTGACAACCAAAATACCATTCAAATATCAACTGATCTAATACAGAGGTAGTGAACCAAACACATAGACATACATATGCACTACATCAAAGGACTTGTGCATGATGGGATCATTGCTCTTCTCTATTGTGCATCATCTGAGCAAGTTGCAGACATCTTCACCAAGGTGTTTTCTGAGAAGAAATTCAACAATATGAAAGTGACTGCTGGGGATATATGATCATATGGTGAAGACTGATTGAATACAAGATTTCACACAATTTTTTTCATGTCCATGTTTAAGGGAGGATTTTTCCATTTGCGTTTTTTGCCTCCTTCCTTGTTTTGTTTGGACAAGCAGTATGTAAAAGGTGACTAAGCCTTGTTGCTAGGCCCTATATCTCTGATATATTTATGATATTTTACATAATTTAGGCTTAAGAGAGGGTTTTACAATAATCAAAACCCATTCCCATACTTAGGATATAATATTTAATCATTTTGGTTAAATTCCTAAGTCCTACACTAGCTAGTTGGCATCCACTTGCATCCTTATGGTCAAACTTGCCTAAAATTCCTAGAAGAGCACCTTTGAAATATTCTGGATAATATTCTGACAACCCATCAGACTGCCCAGTTTAGTAAGTGCACATTCTTTCCTTATCCATAGTTTCCTTGGTTTTCAGCAGCTTTTAAGGAAAAATGTGAAAGCTAGTTTTAAGGCAACTGCCTTGTTTTTTACACAACTCACCATCCTTCTTTTTCTCTTATAAAAGCACAATTTTATCCACTTTCCATTACTTATAAACTTATACACTTCATTCAGCCCATTCGTGAGCTTCTTGACTGATTAGGAAAGTGTTTTATGCACCTATGGGGGATTTTGACTATTTTGATAAGCATGCTTTTGTGCTAATTTGAATGGAATACTTATGCATTCAAATCTCTGATGTAACTATATATTTGGACAGAGTAGTTTGACATAATTTTGGCTGATGTAAACTTATTCAATAGAAGTTTGTGTTATGCACCATATACAGTCTACAATTTGAGTGAGTCTATGCATGTTTTGCAACCGATTTTGCAAGTTCAATTGATCTAAGCTTGGGCTTAGTTTCCACATGGTATCAGAGCCTCAGTAGCTCTATTTTTCTCCTCTTCTATTTATTTTGCAAGATAAACATCACTCACTGGGAGCGCATTATGTTTGTTCAAGGACGTAGTTGTTGAAGAATATATCAATCTGACCATATCATCTTGACTCCATTCAACTACTTTGAATGGAAGCCACAGATAGAGATTTTGATTAGGAGTAAGGGCCTCTTCAGAGTGACCATGGAAACTGAGGTCGAGATCAATGCAACAATAGAGAAGATCAAGCGTCACAACAGGAGAGATGAGGCATATGGTCTCTTGTGTCTTAGTATTTCCAGAGACCTTCTTTTCCATCTTGACGGATTGTGGAGTGGTAAAATATGATTTTTAGGTAAAAACCCAAAGTAGATAGAATAAGTAATCCATAAATGGATAAGTAAGAATAATTGGTAATATGTAAGATGATTAATAATTACAATTTCTTGGGCTTATATAAACATGTCTTTCACCTTTTCACCAAAGGGAATGACTATTGACTTTAACTATTCTTTACTAATAATAAATTAATATTAATTATATTTAATATTAAATTTTTAACTATATTGATCACTGGATTTGTATGTGCTTCTTTTTTCCTAAACTTGTTTTTTTGAGCCCAAAGGTTTTGATGTCCTTTCCTGAATGTTTGCCAACTTCCTTTTGAGTAAATCTTTATCATTCATAAGATTCTTGATCGTTTCTTCTTGTGATTTCAGATTGTCTTTAAACTCTAATAGTTTCTTTTGCATATCTCAATTTTCCTCCTCTATCTTTTGATGGTGATGTGCTCTATCTTTTGCCTTCTTGACTTGAAGGAGCAACTTCTGATTATGATCTCTTAAACGAGATATCTCTTCTTCTTTATCCATGATAACTCTGTCTAATTCTTTCTACGTCTTTTGTCTTCATTTTTTATCATATTGTGAAACAATATTCAAACTGTCTTTGAAACCTTCAGGTGACACATCCTCTGAATCCAATTTCATTGAAACATACTGCAGTGTGATTTGCTTCTTCTTATATGAAAACGTTAAAATATTTGTCTTCATATTTAAGATGACTGATCCCAATGTTTCCATCCAGCGTGAACCTAGAATGATCTCGACTTCATTTAAAAATATAGTCGAAACATTGAATTGGGATGTGAACTTGTATTCATTAATTGTTAGTTGTAAGTTCGTAATTTCATATTGCTTCGCATCGTAGTTATATCTCTTTTCTACTATACTTGATTTTTGGATTAATAATTGATTTTCCAAACCGTCGCTAATGGAATTTTCCTTTTTGGAAGGACAAATAGCAATACTGATACCTTTTCCTTGAATATATCCTTCAAGTTTCAGGATGTTAGCGACTACTTATGAGTAGGTCTTATGGAATGTTTCTTGATTTTCACCATAAGACTCCATTTTTGCTAACCTTTGTTAGATAATACTAACTATTAAATTAATTAATTAATAATATTATTATTATTAATGTACAGATCCTGAAACGTGGATCTATTTTTTCAAAAATACTCAAAAGTGACAGTTTTTCCAAATTAGGGTTTGAAACCCTACCTAACTACTTGTCTAACTACAATGAAGATTTAGTTCACTGACTGAATATTAAAACAACTGTAGTATTTGCTGATGATCACTGCTGCTGGTCCACTGTCAGTTAACCCACTGATTTCTCCTTGACATCTAGGGTTGATGATTTTATGGTGTTGTTTTGTCATAATAGATCTAAACAGACCCTTTCTGATACTTCTGTCAGCACCTTTTATCTTTAACTTACGTCCTTGAGCCATCTGCAGTCACCAAAAATGATCATGTGCACCCAAAACTTGCCTTTACGCCTCTGTCCGCTTTCGGTGGTTAAGCAGCCAGTCTCTCGGACCCGTTAGCTGCCGAAAGTGGTGCTTTCAGTGACTAATGGACTATTCCATCGTCTGCCTAAGCCACTGAAAGCCCTGTTTTACCAAAATTTTTAGGTTTTTTATCAAAAATGTCTTCTGAGACCTGTTGGCTCAGCTTTTCTCTTCTTTAGGCTTCGTGCTAGGGGTGTTAACATTGCCTTGGATGGTTTCAGGAGGTTGGAGACTGATGGCTGCTTCAGCTAGGGTTGATAAGGCAAGGTGGATGCTAAAGTTTTCTTTGGCTTCTTTCAACTGCAGCCTTTGGAGCCTCACCATCCTATATAACCTGGTATTGTCCCTTAGGTATCTTTTTTTCAGCCTTTTCAAGATGTATCTTTCCCTCTGCTTCAGGTAGGACTTGTGCAATAACTTGTTTCTCCTAGTCAATGTCTCATTATTTCTCTTTAGCTCTCTTTCCAAGACCTCCATTTCATAAACCTGCCTCAGGAGCATATTGATCTTTTGACTTCTAGGTTTGCTGGAGGAAGGCCTTTCTGCTGGTTCCTCTTGTTCCTGTGGTGTGGGGGATGGCAATGCTTCATTGAATGGAACAATTTGCAGAGCTAGGGCTGCATCCTCTCCTTTTTCTTCCTCAGAATATGAATAGGGTAGGTTTAAGACATTCTCCTTGTGTCCTTTTGCCTCTCGACCTTTCTCACCGAAATCCAAATTCATTTTTTCCTTCTTGGTCTTGGAGGAGAAGGGAGGTTGTTCTGTTGCTGCAGCTGGGGAAATGTCCCTCCTCCTTCTTCTCCCACTTCTTGGAGTGCTGGATTTCTTGGCATGAGACTTCCCTTTCTCCTCTGGTTGAAGGCCAATCTCAAAGCCATTCCAGAACAGAAAATAAGGCCAAGCAATGTTTCTTCTCTTTAACAACTGCTGGACCAATAGCTGGATAAGACCATGGTGGCATAGCCTACTAGAAATATTGGATGGCTAGGATTTGACTTGATGTGCCATCTTCCCTAGACTCCTGTGTAAATAAAAGGGCATATTAAGAGGGTTTTTACCTGTGAAGTTGTTCATGAGTTTGAAATGATAGATCATTTCTCTATTGTATCTCCCTTCACAGGTTAAATAGACCACAATGGCTTTTAGCAGCTGTTGCTAGTTCTCTTCCAGCCATGATGATGGCACACTCTTCTTCCATGTTATTCCCCTATGCTCAGGATTGAGATATGATCTGAATTACACATCTTTGGGTATGGTGGTCTTGAACCACTTCTCTCCTATGCAAGGGAGTTCAGTCACCTCTAAGATTAGTGCTTCATCTATGAGAAATTTCTCCCTTCCTATGACTGCTTTTGAACCATCAAATGACAGGGCAAAAGCTTCAGCCACCTGCTGATGGAAACCCTATATTTTTTCACAGAATTTGTAGCAGCCTACCTCCTAGAACAGTCTGCAAACCTCTGGATGGGCCTCTAAATAACTAACATCACCTAGCTCCTGCCTAAGAGCCGGTCCACTCTTCTTCATCCTGATGGGTGTATCTCCTGGGTACCTGCAAAACAGCTTTTAGACTTTGTATACAGTGGCTTCAGCAAGCCGCTTCTTCATAGCTCATTTTTCTAGTGAGAACAATGCTAATTTTGACAATGAAATACGATGGAGTCCCAAGGCACTGATTATGAGGGTTTTCTGTCTTTAATGGAAGATGAGGTCACCAAAATGATGACAGTAGCTCGATCCTTGAGATCCCTTTTCCCATATCACCGTAACCTACTTCATATAGAGCATTCAATGGCTATTTGACGATCTTTGGGACAAGTGGAGGAAAACTAGAGGTTAGCAGTCAGATCAGTTTGTGCTATTTGCATAACGACCCTTCTCACTCATTTCCCACGGAGTCACATGTCTCCAGATCTTTTCGGTGGGTAATAATGCTCCAAAATGATCTTTTGTCTTGATGATGGGGTTTCATTTGACAGTTCCCAACTATTTCCTTATTTTGGCCTTTCGGTGGTTTAATATCCTCCGTGATTCTGTCAACTAGCCACCGAAAAGCTAGCTTTTGGCGGCTAACTAAACGTTATCTTTCTTGCTTAAGCCATCGGAACCTTTACCCCGTTGCCGTGGTGAATTTCTGCTTTCGGCAGATAACGACTTTGTCAAAAACCTTTTTTAACTACCAAAAACCTGTTCTTTTGGTCGTCAACACAAATGCCATAGCTTTCGCCTAAACCGCTGAAAGGGTTTTTCACCCGATATTTATCTTCCAACTTTCGGTGGTTAGCATATTTGTTGCACCCTTTTTTAATCTGCCGAAAACGACCCTTTTCGGTGGCTAATGAGATGTTCTGAGCCTCGCCTAAGCCACTAAATGTACCTTTCCCGACGCTGCTTACCACTCGCTTTTGATGGTTTAAACCCTTTTTATCTCTCTCTCTAGTCTACCGAAAGCGCCCCTTTTCGGTGGCTAATGAGTTTTTTGTAGTCTCACCTAAGCCACCGAAAGTGTTACTTTGAATTTGCTTGCTCAGACCACTTTCGATGGATCACCTTTGTCCCGCATTCAACTATTTAGCCGCTGAAACATAGCTTTTCGGTGGCTAATGAGCTATGATAGTCCTCACCTAAGCCACCGAAAGCTACAACTTGTGAAATTTTCATCCAAATAAAAAACAGAGGCTTTCAAACTGTCAGTGATATTCATATCCTTCATTGCATGAGTTAAATTCTTCATACTACCAAACTAAATTATTTTGGGAGATAACACTACTTTTCCAACTTCAAAGCCCGTGTTTTTGCAGTTGAAACAATGTGGCGTCGATAAGAAAGATGAGCATCTTTCCTTGTTTTGTATGGACAAGTAGTATGTAAAGGGTGACTAAGCCTTATTTCTAGGCCCTATATCTCTGATATTTTTCTGATATTTTATATAAGTCGGGATTAAGAGGAGGTGTTAGAATAATCAAAACCCATTCCCATACTTAGGATATAATATTTAATCATTTTGGTTAAATTCCTAGGTCCTACACTAGCTAGTTAGCATCCACTTTCATACTTAAGGTCAAACTTTCCTAAACTACGTACATGAGTGCATTTGAAAGATTCTGGATAATATTCTAAAAACCCATCAGACTGCCTAGTTTAGTAAGTGTGCATTCCTTCCTTATCCAGAGTTTCCTTGCTTTTTAGCAGCTTTTAAGGTAAAAGGTGTAAGCTAGTTTTAAGGCAATTGCATTGTTTTTGACACAACTCACCCTCCTTCTTTTTTCTCTTATAAAAGAATGATTTTATCCACTTTCCATCACTTATCAGCTAATACACTTCATTCATCTCATTGGTGACCTTCTTGACTGATTAGGAAAGTGTTTTATGCACCTATGGGGGATTTTGACTATTTTGGTAAGCCTGCTTTTGTGTTGATTCGAATGGAATCCTTATGCATTTGAATTTTTGATGTAACTATATAGTTGGACAATCTATTTTAACATAAGGTTGGCTGATGTAAACTTATTCAATAGAATTTTGTGTTATGCACCATATGCAGTCTCCAATTTGAGTGAACCTATGTATGTTTTACAAGCAATTTTGTGAGTTCACTTGATCTAAGCTTGGGATTAATTTCCACACATAGCATGAATATACAAGCATAATTAATATAGACTTAAAATAAATTCATTGAACATCCAAATACAAAAATAATACTTATCTTTAAACAAATAATATCCAAGCAATTGCTTGTGTAAGAGCAATCTCCCATCCAATCATAGGTACTATGTATAGCATATACTCTTTTTGATAAAAGAACACCCCCACGCTGGGATATGAGACCACCAAGGCGAAGGAAACACCTCGAGGCTTCTCTTTCTTATCCCATAACCCATTATGCTCTCAATGCTTAGCCAAATCCTCATCTAGAGCTCTACAAGAATGTCACTCAGCTATCACAGTCATGGCATGCCTTCCAAATTCCCCACACAACATAAGGAAGGTATTTCTTTTCATCGATCCATAGTTCCCTCAAGAAATCCAACCTTTACATTACTTACCAGTGTGTGTAGTAAGAGAACAGCCTGTTGTATGTCGTTGGAGAACATCATGTAGTGTTAATTCATAGCTTCTCAACCATGCAGAAGTAGAAAATATCAATGGGTAAGGGTTCCTAGCTTTCCCAACCTCTATGTTCATCCACATCGATCTCTTTTTCACTCAAATCTGCAATTCTCCTTCCAAATTCAAATTTCTAGGTAATACACAATCTGGTAATGGTAATAGTAATCCACAATAAGAGCTCTACGTAGTGTAAGTCTATATCAGAATAATGAGAATGAGTGTTGAATCCAAGGATATGAGAGAATGGTGAGAATACAAGTGAGATAACTGTCATCAAAGTACATTCAACCCCATGATCTCATAACTACATGAAATGAACTTTTCCCTCTAGCCTCTCACATGCATTCAGTGATTGGATTTAATAGTCAAAAGGAAGTAATTGACTCATTTAAGGCACACAACAACAATTGGAATAGTTTTAAAGTTGACACTTGGAAATAGAGGATTTAATCTCTCATAACCCCCTTTCCTCTTCCCCTCTAATGGAATCATAGCCCCTCTAGTGATATTTACATAGCCATCTTGGACCATTTTATTATTTTCCCAACATAATATTTACATATCTTTCGAGTTAGCATAACAAGTCAACCACTTGATCCAAATAAAAATATTTGCATTATACCTACATAGCCATTCACTTGTTAGGCCTTAGCCTTGAGCTCCACACTAGGAATCCATATATCATATTTACATCATTTACATAATTTTGGTTCAATACATTCCAAGTTAAAATTGGGGGCATTACAAAAGTGTGTTATTGAAAAGCAACATTATTAATGGGGTTATTAGTAATTCTATTTTTGACAAAATTGGATTAGAAATATGGATAGTTTTAAGGATCCATACTCATCTTTCAAGGATGAAATCTTGGCAAACCTTACTAATTCCTAAAATGTTTTTTTGAACAGAAACTGGAAATAGTAAATATATTACAAAGGTTGTGCACAACCATACAGGAAAAAAAAAGTTCCCAGTCTAAGAGTTAGTTATGCTTGTGGTAGAAACCCTACTACATAATCTGCTAGAAATTTCCAAAATTTCCCAACAGGTTTAGCATTCTTATCCAGGATATGGGAGGAGTAAACGCTAATAAACTGACAATGTGACAACTTACAGAAAAGCATACAAAACTGATTGAGAAGAAGAAGATAATATTCTATACATTCTTGACTGGAAAACCAAACACCGACTACACGATTGAAGATGAACCAGTGTAGTCCTGGCAATGACTGCACTTGTTCATCTTAGCCATCTTGTTTAATTCCTTCTTGATTTCATCCAATGTGCCCATGAACTCCTTTATGTTTCTGTCCAAATCATCAACCCGAGAGTCCAAACAAGTCAACTGAAGCGAAGTATACTTAACATCCTAAAAAACTGAGATGGTACTATGAAGGCTCCTGCTAGCAATTTTGTAAACATTCCTCAAGTTCTTTTCAAAATTGGCCATGCTGCCCAGAAAGTAAGCATAAAATTAAACCTAGCTTGCCATGGTGAACCCTATAACCGACCACTCGATACCCTCCTAAGAAAAAAAAACATGAAATGGAGAGAGACCTTTCAAACGAAAAGGACATTATTTGACAATGCTCTCTCTTCCAACTAGTTTCCACCTCTTGCTCTGCGAGATGAACATCTTTAAAATTCCCTTTTGACCCAGAGTTAACCACTATTGAGATGTGGTTATGACGCTTCCCCTCCTCGGCCATTTTGATATCCATGCTCATCAAAGCATAATTACGCCCATATGTGTGATCTTGCACAGGGGGTGGTGAAAGGCCCGCCAAGTTAAATCTCATTAAAATCAAATAGCAAGTCGTTGCCATTTTGTCCAAAGTGGATCATTTACTGACGATCATGCAACCAAATGAATCTATCAGAGATGAGTTTAAGGGAGTGTCAGGGGTTAATATGGAGTACATTTCTTGAATTCTCACGATTCCCCACTTGTTCAGCTTAAACCCTTTTCAATAACACTTGATCTTAGAACTTAAGGGACACAATTATTCACCTTGTTGTTATTAGCATACACAACCACTCCTAGCTCATTTCTTACACCTTTATTTTCCAATTTGTCTGCAATCCCATTGTTTTCTCTTTTTACATGAAAAAAACTAGTCAAGGCTGGGATGTTTAAGTGTTGAATTTACTTGTAAATACTTCCACCTTTAGCTATTGTTTCTCTACCTCCTTGACACATATTCTAAATCACTTGCTTGGAGTCACCATTTACCAAGAGGCGGTTAATATTTAAATTAACAGATATTTCCAATCCATGGAGGAGGGCTAGCCATTCGGATTCATTGTTTGTTTTTATTCCAAGACCCCAAGAAAAGCAGTTAACTAATTTCCTCTAGGATCAAATATGATCCCTCTCGCACATGCCACCCTTGGATTTCCTTTGGAGGCTTCGTGAAAAAAAAGAATATGACAATTTTGTGTACCCCTTCATTCATTGAATTCTTGCTTATTTTTCCTAATTTCCTAGTCTGCAGTGAGAGGATTTTCATATATGTATTTATTGGACTGAAGAGAGATCAAAGGAATAAAAAATGACACCTAACCAACCTCACGCGGTAATATGGGTTCTGATTTAGAAAATTTTAAATCAATAGAACACTTAGTCATTAAGTTCAAAGCTTTATAAACTACCGTTCATTGTTTCGACTAACTATAATTGTTAGCAATTTTTTTAGGAAGGGATTCCCAAATTCTTTTGAGAGCGGGATTCTTCTGAAGAGTTCCATGGAAATATGTTTTCCAATTCAGAATTAGATCTTGGACTTGCCTAGGAAAGGAAAAAATTACACATAAGAGTGTTATAAAAACAGGATCACGGAGAAATAACAACAAACAATAAACAAGATGCAAATTATAAAACATGTTACAAGAGAGGCACAAATATAAAGTGGATCACCCAATATGGGATACATCCACACATAAATTTCCAGTTCTTTATTATTATACCATCCAGCAAAATGAACGGATACAACCTGCAACAACCCCATTGCACTTCCTCTTCACTCTCTGTCAAAACCCCAAATTTTCACAAAAATTTAAAATTTTGAGATAACAACAAATGCTAAAACTTGCAGTTTACTAACAGCTAAAGGTTAGCAATAAAAGAAACAGTCAAGTGATTAGTTTTACAAAATCTCAATTATGTTAACTTAGCAGTTCTCTTTTGTAACAAGAAAAAGGTTTACTTGTGTAATGTTTTATTTCAGTTTACTGATGAGTCTCTTCATGTGAAGTAGGTGGAATCTAACTTTTGAATCCGGGGCTTACTTAGCATTTGTGCTAACGCAGAATATTACTGGTTCTTACAGGTATGATCGAATGAGTAACTTTTTTAAAAATTCTTAAAGTATCCAGCAGTTTTTTATTTGCAATTATAAAGCTCAGTAATTAAGCTGCTAAGTTTCAAACAACTTCCGTGAGGTAAAACCATTTGGATTCCTTCAGTTTTTCTTGTAATAAAGTTCAGAAGTACGTAGCGACAGTAAGATATGTTTGCGGCTCTAAAATTAGAATCTCAGTTACAAATTACTTCTACTTTAGTGTGCATAAATTTCAATGTTATAATGGTTGTTTGTCAGTATGTTAACAATAATATATTATCTTATATGTGTAACAACTGTTCAACATTTCGCTTCTGCGAGGAAACTTACAGCCTTTAACCTTCTTGTCATTTAAAAGTTTGAATTTGTGCTAACAACAAAATAAACCATAATGCTTTCTCATATGAAATCAATGTTTGCCTATACTTCTTAACTTCATGTCGAACCATGTGGTTCTAATAATTTTGGACTCAAGTAGGATCATTCCTATTCAACTTCTTAATTTTCTATGATACTTCTCTTGTATTAAAATTATTGTTTACAAATAGTCTTTCTGAGATTGATGCTTTCGAAACAGGTCGTCTTTCTAGTTATTTTGTATAATTCTATAACCACTATACTACCCAATAGACATGGTGAATCATTAGTAAGAACCAAGTTGAGTCAGAACCAAAATCCATGAAAGTTTCGTCGCTTTGAACTATGTAAAAGAATTTCATAAAAGTGTCTTTACAAAACACTTTGTCAACTTCTTAGTTTTGTTACCATTTGATTTATTAGTTCCTATATGTCCTATAAACATGCATAATCTATTTTGTTTAATAGACACTCAAGTTTATAATTAGTTCAAGGTCATAAACAAGTTTTAAAAAGAGTTTATGATTCTACATAAACTACATTGTGCCACTTATAAATGTTACAACTTGAAAAGTCGTTTTTACAAAATAGTAACCATGTATAAACTATATTGTTTCTACCTAAGAAAGCTATAGGTGTTCGGTGGTTAACTTGAGCTCTTCTATATGATAAATACTTCTACCCATATCAAGGTCAATGTTTAAAGAAAGGGATTACTAACATCCATATTATATTAGTGATGTTACAATATAATAGTCATAAGGTTAATGGATAGAGTGAGTTCTATGCATGAACGATTTCGGCATTTACCAAAGTTTAAAGGTGTCACTTCTTGCTAGGTCAACGTAAATCATATCGTTGATATTCTATCACCAATCTAGCATATGATATGACGAACGGTGTGATTGATTTACAAGGCAATAATTTGGTTGATGATATAGTTTATACCTCGTTTCAATAATTAAATAATTGGTTATCATTTTATGCAGACAACTATAGAAAACAATCCACTGCATGGTTTGATTTAACGTGACCACGTGGTCTTCTCCTGGACAAGCGTGGGAGATATAAGAACCACCGTAACCCTAACCCTTTTCATTTCTCCTCCACAGTTCACGCTGCCCCTTGAGGCTGCTCTACTTGGCTTTCATGGCAACCATCGGTCCTCTTCTGCTCTAGTTGTCTCGAGTCTTGGCTTAGCGTTGCCTTTACCTCCGGTATTTGGTTTTAAAGCCATTCTTAGTGGCTGTGAGTTCTCACTCTGCAAGCTTTATTGAGTCTATCGTTTCCCTTGGCTTGTTGTCTGCTCAATCTTCCTTTCGTTGTCCTCGTGGCTTGCCGTTGCGTGATGTTTAGTCTTACAGGCTATTGAGTCTATAATTGCAAAGCCTATTGGTGACAGTGCTTTTATGAGACTGTTCATCATTTCAAACACAGGTAAAAATTGTTTTTAATGTTCATTTAACTTGTAGTAGGTGTTTTACTGTTACAGTAGCGTAAACAATTTGTAAGTTGCTTATTTTATGACCTTTGTCTTTGAAACTCCTTGCAGGGGGCTCAGACTATGTACATTCACGGTAGAGGAAGTATGCAGATAGCCTGTGAATGCCGTGGCTTATGGCTTAATGCGGGTAATCCCTGTGGTCCATGTGTTGGGTTTTACCCTACTTGTATCAGGGTGGTCATTTGGAATCACCCAGGGTTTGGGGAGCCTTCCTCGGCTCGCCATAAGTTATGTGGTTCCTTTTACAGGTCATTTGTTGATGTACCAAGTTTCAAACCCTCGCTAGTCGATGGGTAAACTCGGTTTTAAACTGAGCAATGTAAATAGTTTTTTATGTTTAGCTTACAGCTTGTTTAAATCAATAGTTATCTTGTAAAGACAGTTCTGTCTTCCAGCTTGTCTCGATTTATCGAATGCTTAACATTATGCTCTGTGTAAAGTACTCTGTAAAAGTTTATTATTAATGTTGTTAAGACTGATATATACAGTTATGGTTTAGTTATAAATCTTCTCGTTATTGCTCAGGGTTATGAGCTAAGGTTATCCTGTGGAAACCCTCGTTTTAAAACAAATTATTCTACTTAATTTTTTTACAAATTTTAATACTTATTTAGTTTGTCTGTTAACTAGTATTACATAGTATTGTAGAAATTTTAGTTTATAATAATTGCCACTGTCTTTTTGTTTGTCCTTAAAGGACTGTAAGTAATTTATAATAAACCGGTTATTTAATGGTTACATAATCCAATAAATTTGGTTTATGACTTCAATGTATTGACATTTGTAATTGTAATAAATATAAGGGTTTTAGCCCTGCCTTTCGTTTTTACAGATACACCCTCTTTGTAAAGATAAAAAGGGATAGTTCTTTTTATATGTATACATTTTGTATATGTTGTTCATTATTGTATTTTATCTCTGTGTAATGAATTTAATTTGTTCTTTTAATGGTTAAAAAGAACTAATCTATTGTTTATCCTAGGTTACTAATGTATATAAAGAATACTAGTAGATTTCTGCTCATAAATATGAGCTAGGGTTTTTACCCTATTTAACTTTTATAATAATGATTTATGTATTGTTATTTCGTTAAGTTCGATTACTGTCACAAGATTTTAAGATTATTTTAATGGCTCAAAGAATTCCAGGTTAGGGTTTATGGAAAATAATCTTTGTTTTCTTTCTTTAAAGATTTCTTCAGTTTGTTAAAAGAATTATTAATTTATAGACAATATTGTTTATGTTGATATTATTATCTGCGAATTTACTATATTTTATTAAGTATGTATTTGCACATATACTTATTTATTAAAGACTGAGAACAGTCTATAATAGTTTAGTTTATTCAATAGGATTATTTTTGTAAGCTTGATAAAAAGAAATGAGGATTTTTAAACCTATCATTACTCCTTTACATATAATTTGTCTGTAAGAGTGTAAGAACAGTTCCTTGTTAATAATACTTTAAGCATAGGTTACTAATGTCTCTTAGTTATTTTAATTATAAGGAAAAGAATACTGTGAGAGTTATTTAGTTCTTTATTAATACATTCCTTATCTTGAATTAGTTTGTCTTTAGAATTTAATTAGGTTACCAATCCTTACTTAATATAATAAATAAATAAGCATTGTATCTGTGATGTTTCTATTTTCTCTATTTCAGGTTAGAAGTATAGTTTGTAAAAGAAAGTACTGTATAAAAGAATAACATACATACTTGAACACATTGCTATTAGTAAAATAATATGACCATTTCTTTTTTTAGCATTCTTAATACATAGTCTGGTTTTAACAATAACCTAACTAAGCAGATTAATATTCTTTTCTGGAAGAAACTTTCTACAGAAAGAAAAGATTCCAACACTCTGTAAAAACATAAGTAACTCTATTCATTTCGGATTGCTATCATATCTTCATCCATTTTAAACACACTACCTATGATAGAGTACGATCTAGTTTATTCCAGACGACGAAAAACACAGGTAGGATTATTTTTCATCAAATACAAATTCAACATTCAAACAACTAAAATATTTCAAGCTTTAACAGTTCACTACATAACATATAAATCATTCATTATTCATTCATTCTCAAATATAAACTTTTACCACAGTAAATAAAGACTGTAGAACCTGTTTAAAGCTGGATGACAATAGCGTTGGGAGGCCGTTCTCCCTACCAACTCCTGGAGAGCGCTCAAACAACGTCTTCTCAGGACCCCCGAGCTTGTTCCTGGTCTCCTTGGCCGAGAACTGGTGGAGCAAGAAACAAAATACTAGTCCAATAACTCAGTACTAACTCTACACTCAGCAACAAGACCCTTCAGCTGAAAAGTTGTACTAGATCACTTTCTGCAGTTTACCCCTCAAATACATTCCACAAATTCCCTTCCCAATGAAATCCTTTGAAGTACATTCACCTGAATGATTCTCCTCCTGGAATGAGCAGCCTCAGCTCTCTTCAATGGGTACTTTTATTAAGATGGTCTTTTTGGGTTAGTTGTCATTAATTGAGCCACCTGCTCTGATCCCACTTTCTTGGGGGATCATGACCCCAAATGTAGGGAGGTTGCCACCTGCAACATTGGAAGTGTTTGAGGATGCTGCCACTTGTCTATTTTCTCTCCACCCAGTCTCCTCCACCAACTTGACCAGTAACACTCTTTTTAACAACTCTCCCAAGCTGTTGTCTCCACTTTTATTTATTTATAATTAAATATTCAGAATTACATTCAATATCCTTGACTCAGCTGAGTCATCATTTACAACTTAGCATTAAATTTAACATAATGTCTTGGAATAAAATCAAAATAAGATAATATTATTTTGCAAAATTGGGGCATGTGACACTCTCTCACAGTGTCTCTCACACAATCATAGAGATTGTTTTACAATGCTACAATAAAATAAACAGTCGTATTATGATACTTTTCCTTTTATAGGGGAATTACAATGGAAAAATACCACGGGTCTCCCAATACCATGGGTCTGTAAACTGTTGGCCAACAAACATCCCAAAAATTTATTTCGGGGGCTTCACCCTTGAACCCCCGCTGGGGGCTCACTGGCCCTCAGACCCCAATGGGGGTACGATGTCCACCCGCACCCCCCTGTTGGGATGCATGTACAATAAAACTGGGGTTCAAACATGGCTTAACAATTACATCTATGAATCTAGAATATCATTCTCCACAACCAACATAGGAGTTTGGTCACTTTCCCCCAAACCTCTTTGAAGAAATTGTAATCCAAAAAAATATGTCTAGCATCCTCTTTTGATTCCTTACATAGGACATGTGTAGAGGAACTTACAATCCCTCTCTTTCTAAGTTTATCCACCATTATAATCTTATTGTGAGTCAACAACCATCTAGAAGCATCGATCTTTGGAAGGCAATCCACATTCCATGCCTTTACCCAAATTTTTGAAGCAGGAGCCTAATTAAGGCTAGCAAATAAAATTTGAAAACCCTCTTTCACTGTGTAATTTCCCTTATTGCACACCTCTTTGATCCTTGTCCCTTCTGTGAGAGTGATCTTTCCCTTAAAAAAGGGAGAAAAGGGAGGAGAATTCATAGTGAAGATGATCTAGAACTGGGATTTTATCCCAGTCATTCCAAGCTCCATTTCTTTCCCAAATAGAGATGTCAAAAAGACAATTGTGGCCATTTTCTAAAATCCAATCACAAATACTTGAAAGAGTTGGAATTGTCCCCAAAGGAGGCTGTCCCATTATACTGTCATTCCAAAGGTGTATTTTCCTCCTGTTTCCCGGGATCCAGTGAAGAGAGTCTTTTATCAGGCCCACCAAGGATTTGTAGAGATCCCAAATCAAGGATCCAGTCCCTAAAATGGTTCACTATCTAGGCTTCTCAACCATGGGAACTTTACATATTTCTTCCTAAGGGCTTTCTTCCACCATTATTTCTCCCCCAAAATAATTCTCCAGAGCAATTTGGATCCCAAATCAATATTCATTAGTTTTGGCTCTCTCGAACCAATCCTATCTTTGTTTTTTAGAGCTCTAACATTATTCCAATTTACTAAATGGAGCTTTTTTGTGGTAGTCTTCCATCCTTTCCATAGGAATTTCTTGATTTTTGACTTATGGAGTTGGCTACACTAACATGAGCAAGAAATAGTGAGCTAGAGTATAAAGGAAGAGAGTAAAGAACAAACTTTATGAGAGTGTTCTTACCAGATAAGTTAATCCATCTTATTCCCTAGGATGGAATCTTGTCTTTTATGTTTTGAACAATCGGTTTCTAGTTTGCTAATTTAAAATTTTTCAGAGATATTGTCACCCCAAGTATTTAAAAGAATACCAGGCCATTTGATATTTGAAGCCAAGAGTTTGAGATACATCATGAATAATCCTAGGATTACAATTCCATCCATAGAGACAACTTTTGGCAGAGTTGGCCAAGCCTCCTGAATCTTTCAGAAAAAAAGAGCAAGCAAATCTTTGAATCTTCTAGCTATCTGAACATAAGCGCTAGCAAGGAGAATAATATCATTTGTAAATTGTTGATGATTAATCGACTTAACTCCTATGGTGATAGTAATACCAGGGATACTTCCTTCCAGTAAATTCTTGTTGAGTTTCTTGCTCAAAGGGTCTGTAGTCCAAATGTATAAAAAATGGGAAATAGGGAAACCCTGCATAAGGCCACGAGAGATGCTGAAAAATTCTGTGGATCGACCATTAACAAAAGGGGCTATCCAAGGTTTCCCAAAGCAATATTTAATCCATCTAAAGAAGGGGGGGGAACCAATCTTATCCAAGAACCTAAATATGAACTCATGTCGAACACTGTCAAAGGCATTGGTGAGATCCAATTTAAATGTCATTCCTGCCTCCTTCCTTTTTTGGCTTGAGCAGATTGTTTCTTGCACTAGTAAAATGTTAGGTCAGTTGAGATTCCGCAGTAAAGTTTCATGGCATCCAATGGAGAGTCTGTGGTGAGAGGAGTTAATGTCGACGTTTCGAGCCAGACGTGGCTCATCTTCAGGACATAGTGATTCCTGTGGAGTTGTTCATCTTCCATATGTGTATCAATACAGAAAGAGACCACTTGGGATGTGTGTAGTAAAATTTTGATAAAGATATTTCTTCCTACTACGAAACCTCCCTAATTTATAGATATTAAATTTGGAACAACGTTTTTTATCCTTAGGGGTAGGATTTTCGTAAGAACCCTTTTAAGAGGATTTTCATAGAGAAATATGCTTGAATCTAGTTAAGGTAGAGGGGTTTCTAACATTTGGAACTAGTGCGATGCAGGATGATTTGGTGGCACCTCCTATGTTTTCTTGATCCTTAGTCTAGTTGAACATCCTTATGATATACCTTTTGATAATGCTCCAACATCTTCTATAGAAACTAATGTGAAAACCATTCGGCCCCGGGGCCTTGTCAGGGTGAAGGGACCAGACAACTTTGTGAATTTCCTATTCACAGAATGGTTGGAATAAAATATTATTTTTCTCTTTTGTAATTGGACTAAGAATTTCTTCACACATTTGTTCCATCACTTGGGGGTCATCCTCTCCCTCCTTCATATATAATTATTTAAACAAGTTTTTTATTTCCTCATTTATTTCTTTCTGGTTAGAGATCAATTCCTCTTTCTCTTTGTAAATGTATCAATTCCACAAGATCTTCAGGCTAGATTGAACCTCATGGAGAAATAATAATGAAGGAGGTTGATTTTACAATGAAAAATTCATAAGCATTCATAATGAAATTAACTAGACAAGACATATAAATTTTGCAACACTAATTGGACACAATACTCATAAAACTGTATGAAATACATCCATGATAAAAAGAGGAAATTTGAATCCTCTAAGAGTGATTTGAATCCCTGACTCTGTCCTAACTCCATTCATGACTAACCTAGAAATAATCACTACTAAAGACTCACTAGTGCAACTCTAGACAACTGAAATGTTGACAGATAGTTAACTAACCAAGGTAGGTGAGCAAAGGCACCCATCTCCTTAAATCATGTAAAATGGGTGTTCGCCTAACTGAAAGTGAACTGAGTGTGTCCCATTGGAGCATAACTCAAAACTGACTAGGGTGAAATGATGGTGGGACTCCCATAACTGGAAGTGGTCTCCTAAAATATAGGGATTCATCTCTAGAGTTCCTAGATTGATACATGAGGGTGAATCAAGTGGCTAATGGGCCCCATATAATATCTCCATACACTAATGAAAATGATAATGACAACATAAGCTATTAAACGTTCATAATAGGCTATGGTGGACAAGGGAGGATTACAATAATCCTAACACCCCCCCTTAATCCAAACTTGGAAAACTTGGGCCCTAGAAACCAAGCCTAAAGGTCACCCATACAATCTAAATTGAAAAATTAATTTCTCAATAAACTGAGGAAATGGGGAAAACCTCTTGGGAACAAACCCCACCCTAAAAAATGAACATTAGGGAACTGGATCAAGCCTTCACACCAAGAAACTAAGACCAACTCGGGCCCTAGAAACTAAGACCAAAGGTCACCCATACAATCTAAATTGAAAAATTAATTTCTCAATAAACTAAGGAAATGGGGAAAACCTCTTGGGAAC
>LPNX010874740.1:120444-231924 GCA_001517045.1 Pseudotsuga menziesii
TGTAATTTTTTTTGTAGCTTACACCTCTCTAGAGCAGTAATGCATTGTGATGGTCCTTGTGTGCACTCATTCCTTGATATAGTGCATGTGAACCATGTGAATCTCCTTCTTCCTATCTAATGCTAGATAGGAAAGTAGATGTTGTTGGTTTGTAATCATACTTGTATATTTCAAACCTTTGTGACAGTATGGAAGAGTTCAACTTGGGATGTCATGCACTGGGGGTTTTCTTGAGACCATACAATGCTTTCCTCAGCTTTCATATCAAGGAAGAATCATCAGTGTACCCTTTAGGTTGTTCCATGTAGATCTCTTATTCCAATTTATTATGTAGAAATGAACTTTTGTCTCTTTTCTCTGGACAAAGAGAGACTCGATCCAATGTCTCATTGTTCTATAGTGACTCATATTCCTTATAAATGGTTGCATTCCTTGGTGGATCATGGCAAGGAAATTTGTAGGACTGTAGATCAAAAATCATCATCATGTAGTACCTATCTAGGAGTTTATATCACCTCTCTAGGAGAAGTGAATCTGTATGACATAACGCAAGGTTCTCATCTTAGAACTGATATATGGTTCTCCTTTTGTCAGATGAATTTCCAGCCATGTTCCTAACAACCTTAATGAATTTATGAGCCCATTAAGGCCTAGGATTGGGAGTAGGGACTGGATTTGGATCTAGATCTATCTGAACTTCATCCTCAATATGAAGAAGATCTGATTCAACTTGGTCCTCATCTTTGAATTCTGAATCATAAACATTGGTAGAAACATCATCATATGCAAATGGTTTAGGTAGAATAGATTTACCTTCCCTTTTAACTGGCTACAGATATTGCAATGGATCTGAGTATGGAAAAAATGTGAGAACTCATATGCCTTGGAGGCATGGTTTGCAACACCTTTAGCTATCAACTTACTAGTACAGATATATGAGATCTTAACTGAGTCAGGTATCGAAACAACTCTCTTTGGTGACCTAGTGTGTGTCATATGGTAAAAAGATAACAAATTTGCTGCTAAAGAGGGCAGATATATGACATCTTTGAACACTCTGTGTTTTAATTTTATTGTACCCTTCCCTTAAGCTTGGATTTGAGTATCATATCCAATGTGAATACTTGGACCATCAGTTAGATTCAATGAAGAAAATGACTCTCTGGAGGAAACCATGTGGTTGGAGGCTCCTGAATCAATGAGGAAATCTTGAGATTTTGAAAATCTAGCATTTAATGCATAGCATCTATCATGATCATCGGTCTTGCTTTCAGGATCACTCTTCCTTACGACTTCTGGGAGGGAAATATGGTGTTGTTCAAGAAGTGTGGCCATTTGATATATTGTTTTCTTCATATAATCTTTCTTTGAATGGTTTTCTTTCTTACAATAGGTACACTTGGTATTTTCAAACCTCTTCTGCTTGTCCTTCTTGGAACTTGAGGCTCCATCCGATGGATCAAACTCCTCCTTAGGTTTGAATTCAATATATATATTGTCCTTCCCTTTCTGCTTCCCCTTTGCTTGTGCATTCTTAGTCTCCCCATCTAGAAGAGCTTGATTCTTTTAGGTCTTTAGGATTCCCATATGGATCAACTTATCTTGTTCTTGAATGAAGGATTCAGTGAATGCATCAAGTGAGGGAATTCACCAGTTTGGGGTTGTCAGTCTCCCAGAGTGGACTGTGGACACAAATACTTAACATTCAGATCCAATCTTTCTTACAACATGTTCTCACAAGTCTAACTGGGAAAAAGTTATTCTTACAACATGTTCTCACAAGTCTAACTGGGAAAAAGTCCATATTCCCTCTAACTTTCCTATATTTATCCTACAAGCCAAACTCTTAGACTACCCCTCGGTGCCCTTTTGGCTCCCCCAACTGTTTAATCCCACAATTTTGTCTTTTGTGAGTGCTCATGATTCACAAAACGTTACATTTCAAATCTAAGATTTAAAAGCACTTTTATGAAAAGGACCAGCTTAGTAACTGACAAAGTCCTCCCAGGCCTAGGCCTTTGCTGTTATCGATCTGTCTGAGATCTCAACCCTTAATTTCTTCTCCTCTGTTTCTTCATTTTCTTTCTCTTCCTTCCCTGCTACCTCATTTTTTCTACTTAGTCTCCCAGACATATCCTCTTTGCAGCAGCCATCATCCTGTCATGAACAACCCGTTCTTAAATCACTTAGCGTTTGACAAAGTAACTCAAACTGTATTGACACATACATCTTGTAAAATGAAAAAAATATTAATGCATGAAGAGAAAAATGATAATGCAGAGAAAATCCTGCACTTTCGTATCTTGAACTCAGCTAAGGCTGAAAAACACAAATCCGAAAAACAAACTCCTTATCCTAATCCTGGCCACATCTAGACCAATTCGACACCTCCAATGGCAGCATGAAAAATGAAAAAGTCACCACCATCAAAAAAATAGGGTAAAAGCATACGGGAAAGGAGGGAAAAATCCTACCGACGGGAAACACTTAAGCATCGGGTGAAAACACAAATCCCATCAGCAGGCGGAAACACTGTAAATTGGATGGTTAGCTCACTAAAACGCTGCAACGATGGAGACCTTATAGACTAAGGATCTTGGGTCAACATAAAACATTGGCGAAATAAAACATTAAACGCTGCCATCCACACATCGAAAATTGGAATCTCGGAGGGCTAGGTATCGGTGACCAAAGTCTCAAAGCTGTCGTCGTGTCGGTAACGCATAGGAGTAACTCCCCCGGATCAATAGTCAAAACCACTCCGATAGCGAAAAACAAAACATCGCAAAGTAACAGTTGAAAAACCAAGGCATCGGCGAGCATCAGACTTATCCGTCGGCGAACAGAAATACTATAAATCGGGTAGTAAGTGCACTACGGAGCCGCAATGGTGGGAAACATAAGGACTAAGGCCCCGATTCAGAAATAAAAAAGATGTCCGATAGCGATAAAAGAAAAAATCGAAAAACAGAAAATTGAGTGTTCGGAAGACTTAAGGTTGCGTAGTGGTTAACATAGTTCGTTTTATCTCTGAAACAATGGTAGCATAGAGAAATAAAACCCCGACTTCAATTCAACCTCAAAATCCAAATTTGTAGCAGAGAAAAACAGAGTTAGGGGATTCAAACAATTCCATGCAAGCTAAAATCAAAGGAGGATCCAAAATAAAAATATAAAAAATTTGGGAAAACAGTTGCAGCTGCAACAATTGGCGACTTTCTGGCGAACCCAAATCTCTGGACAATTTTTTCCTTAAGTAACCGACTGCTTGATAATAAAACAAACATGTTGAATTCTTCTAGATGTCTTGAATTCCCCAATGGCAAATATATGTACTTTTAATCATTGATAATAGTCCAATTTTAAGAAAATGGAACCCAAGATTTCAAAGTCGAGATAACTCTTTTGAGGCCAGGAAGATGAGTTTCATTTTTACCTCTGTCTTCAGGTAGCTTCCAGCTCGGACACCACAGGATTGTAACATCTGGTAAATAGAAGTATTCATTTGTTCCTCATTCCCATGCCATTTTTGCACTTTTTTGTGCTTTTGGACTTTTGTCCTTTTGAGTCCTCCTCATGCCTTTCTTTTTGAATTTTTTTATTCAAGATCCTCTATCCATGATGCCCTTTTTTGTGAGAGACGTATTTAATTTTCATCTCACGGACGGAGAAGAACTTTTGGCAATCCTGTACTCATATGATTCAGTACTTTGTTTCGATACATATTGCTTTCCTAGGATTTTTGACTCTTATTAGCCTTTTGGATTTCAATTATTGGCATGGGATCATTTATATGTAATATAATGTTTACCCTGCCTCCTTTCCATGGGTCTTTCGCTATCACCCCCTAGGACATTTTTAAATGTGAAATGGATGGAGCCTCGAAATAGTATTCCAAACCTTTTGATCCTGAGTTAATTTACAAGGATTAAGTAGGACTTCAATGTGTTCATAGCCATTTAGGAAAACTGATAACTAGAATAAATCCTTATAGATAAATCAGTAATACACTGTCTTATAATCAAGGATTTTAGTTAATCCAGAACTCTGATGCTCTCCATGCAACCAAAAGTTTGCTTCTTTTATTGAAATCAATTAAAATCTAACTAATCAAACAGAAATAAAATAAATCACAATAAAAGATGAATAAGCAAATTAGTTTATTTATGTACCAAAACAAGAAACAAAAAATCAGGAAAAAATAAGGTTTGAGAACTAAACCATTAACTGGTAAGTTCTCTTCCCACCCCTGTAAATCTTACAATTTATAGGTTGAGGGGCCAAGTTTTGCTGCAATTTGAAAAGGGACTACCCATAACTGTTGAAACTTCGTGTGCTTTCCCTTTTCATCATGCGGGTGATCCCACTTAAGAACCAGGTCTCCCTCTTCAAATTCCTCTTTTCCAGCTTTATTATAAGTTTATCAAACCAACGTTTAACTACTTCCTGCTGATGCTTAAAGCGTTCTTTGGCTCTGGATCTACACTCTTCCACCTTCAAAATATTATAGATTCTAATTTGCAAGATTTCATTATCTGTGTCTCTAGACTCTTGAGCTATTATGGAAGATGGTAGCATAATGTTGGGAGGCATAATGGCTTCTTTTCCATAAACAATGGAATTATTGGGTGTGACTCTATCAGCAGCCCAAAGAGCATTTGGTAATGCTGAATGCCAACTTCTCTGGTTTTCTATCACAGTCTTTTTTAAGATTCTAATCAAATTCTTGTTTGTAGATTCTACCAAACCATTTCCTTGTGGGTAATAGTTCACAGAATAATGCAACTTAATTCCCTTTTCATGAGCAAATGCAGTTAATCTAATAGAGGAAAAATAAGTAGCATTATTGAAAACTAGGGAAATTGGAACCCCAAACCTGGTCATAATATGATCTTGCAAGAAGTCCATGACTGCGTCTTCATTCACTTTACGTAACGGAATGGCTTCGACCCATCTAGTGAAGTAGTCAGTTGCAGTCAAAATGTATTTGTGTTGCAAGGAAGAATTTGGTTTTATCTCTCCAATGATATCAATTCCCCATTGCTCGAATGGTTCTGTTATCATCACCGGCTTCAAAGGTCCTACTGCTTTGGCTTGTCTTCCTCCACACCTCTGGCCGATATCGCACTTTCTGACATGGGCATGGGCATCCTTGAACAGTGTGGGCCAATAGTATCCGGTTCTGAGAATTTTATGGGCTGTCGTATCTCCCAAAAAATGGCCTCCAGCAGGCCCGTCATGTAACTCTATCATGACCTTTCGGGCATCTTCTTTCTCTAAGCATCTGAGAAGGACTCCATCATAATTCTTCCTGAATAAAATTCCATCAATGATCTAATATGTAGCTGATTTAAGGCGCAACGCTCTTCGCTTTTTGGAATTCCAACGTTCGGGAAACAATCCTTCCTGAAGATAATGAACAAGGTCTCGGTACCAGGAATCTGGAGCTGTGAAAAGAGGACATACATCCATCATATGTAATTCAGCTTCATTTTCCCAATCATTTTCTTCATTGTTTTTACCTTCAGCCATTAATTTGCACGGTCCTTGCCGTTTAACTATGGACACTGGTTTGAATTTGAGGTCATATTCTTGTAAAGCTGTTACCAAGTTGCCTCTTCTTTCTCCTAATTCCTTTTGTACGAAAAGAGACCTCACAACTGGGTGTGGAACTATTACCTTTGTTCGGTTCTTAAGTATGTATGGCCTTATTTTTTTTACCTCTTTGAAGACTGCATAAGCTTGTTTATCTACCACTGGGTAATTCAATTCGGCCCCCTGTAGACTAGTGCTCATAAATGATATGGGGAACTCATCTCCCCCATCTTCCTTCTGAGTAAGCACCACTGCTAGTGAATCGTTAGAAGCGAAAGTGTACAAAATAAAATCCTTCTCAAAATCTGGACTTTTGAGAGAGGGTGCATGAGCAATAGATGTCTTTATTTTATTGAATGCATTCTTCTCTACATCAATCCACTTGAATTGTACACTTTGTTTCACCATTTGCTGCAAAGGTTTAACAATTTGAGCAAAATCTGGCACAAACCTTCACACAAAATTTATTGTCCCCATCAATGATTGCATCCCTATTTTGTTATGGGGTAAGGGGATCTTTTCAATAGCTTCGATCATTTCCGGGTCTATAGAGATCCCCTTTTTAAACCACGTGACCCAGTAGATTTCCTTCTATAACAGCAAACACACATTTCCTTGGATTTAGTGAGATGCCGTATTTTCGACAACGCTCGAAAATTTGTTTTAAATGGAATGATTGTTCTTCTCTCTTCTTTGAAAATATCATGACATCTTCAAGATACACTACCACACTATGGCCAATTAGACCGCGGAAAGCTATATCCATAGCCCTCTGGAAAGTATCTCCAGCGTTAACGAGTCCGAAAGGCATCCTTCTGTAAGCAAAAGTTCCCCATTTTGTTCTGAATGTAGTCTTAAGTCTGTCTTCCTCAGCTACTAACACTTGATTGTAGCCAGAGAATCCATCTAGTAACAAAAATAACTCAGAACCCGAGACCATCTGCAATATCTGTTCCATGGGCGGGACTGGATAGTTGTCTTTGTCTGAAGCACGATTTAAGTTTCTGAAATCCACACATAGTTTGATTTCTCCAGATTTCTTCCTTACTGGTACCAAATTTGAAACCCATTCTGAGTGTCTAACTTTGAGTATAATTTTGGCATCCAATAATTTCTTCACTTCATTCTGAATTAACGGCTCCAGTTTTGGATGCATCTTCCTCAAAGGTTGCTGATAAGGCTTGACTCCAGATCTAATAGGAATGATGTGTTGTATAATCTTGGTATCATATGTTTTAAGTTCTTCATATGTCCAGGAAAATACATCTTTGTACTGTTTGAACAAACTAATGAACTTATTTCTTTCACCCGGGGAGCAACACTTTCCCAAATTTACATATTTGGGTTTAACTTCAATTCCCAAATTTATCAGCTCGAATTGCAAAGACGAGCTGTGAGTCTTGAAATTTGCTAGTATTCTGAGCTTGCTATCTAAATCAAACATCCGCTCTAAAGTCCTGACCCCTTTAGGAATGAAGTTGTCAAATTTTAACTCAGCTTGGTGTGCTTCATCATCGATAATTTCCCCTTTAAAAGTTTCATCACTCATTAAACATTCCAATATTTGTTGATCATCATCAAAAACTCATAGATTAGTAATCATGTCTAGAACCGAAGGCCTGAAAAGTAATTCAATAGAACACTTGTTATTCGTAGGCACAAGCCTTGCAGCCGAGGTAGCTAACAAGTCAGCTACTACATTCTTAAGGCTAGGAATGGATAAAATATTAAATGCATAAAAGTTCAACAGCAAATCCCATAATGCATAAATGATAAGCTTTTAAATGAGGTGAGATGCAATGCATTTGTTTCCGAATATGTTTCACAATTATTTCAGAATCCCCATATACTTTCATATTTTCTACTTTTAATTCAATTGCTTTTCTTAGTCCTTGAACCAATGCTTCATATTCGGTTGTGTTATTGGTACATTCAAACTCTAATCTACATGAAAGAAAGTGTTTATTCTTCTTTGGATCAATCAGGACACAGCCAGCTCCTGATCCTTCCAAAGTTTTAGATCCATCAAAAAACAGTGTCCAAAATCTATCTACTTCTATTGTACTTGAATCAACAACTACATCTGAAACTGATTCTACTATTTTACAGTCAAATTCATCAGCCCGTGAAAACTGAAGGAGATCAGGCTGTGTGTCTGGTGTGTCGCTGACTTCTTCCGCTTTGTAGTTTCTCGGCTCTAGTTCAATGAACTAATTCCCCAATACAGAATTCATTGGTTCATTCTTACCCTCCAACTGAGTAACATTGTGCTTCATGTGTGGTTCTCTTAATACTTTAATTTGATTGGGACTTCCCTTATAAGGCAACCACAGATGTGACCAATCTGAAGCAAAATACCCGTTTAGCTTTACTGACCAATCCTGACTCAAAACAAGTCCATAAGATTTAGGTATGTCTGCTACTACAATATCTATGCACTGACATACCTTCTCATTTGAATATAGTCGAATCAAAACATCCTCCCTTTCATGATAGTCGAATCAAAACATCCTCCATTTCCCCAATTACCTTCACATTTGTTCTATCTAACTGAATAAACTGCCAGGTATATGGTTTAGGCTATCCATTTATCTTTTTGCAGACTGAAAGCGGCATAACATTTACTGATGCCCCTGAGTCCACTAAACAGTTGTGTACGTTATGGTTGAAAATTTCAAAAGTCAAGAGAAAAGGTGAAGTTTTACATTTAGGCTTACCTCCCACACTTGCTTCACCAATTTCCTCTTCTTCCGGTTGATTGTCAGCGGGAAGATTTTCTTCAGGAATCTCAAGTTCTTTTAACAATCTTTCTTTCTGCTGGGGCATATTACACATTTCAAACAACGAGATATTTGCCTTAGCCCTCTTAATATCTTCCACAACGTCATATTCCATCTTATGCTCTTTGAGATTCTTTTTTACATCATCAGTCTTCTCTTCAATGGGCTTGATAGGCATGTTGATTTGCTTTGGATCTTGACGCGTAATGGTGAATTCAGGTACTTTATCAGCTGTGGTGTTTTTCTGAATTTTCTTTACGTTCTCTTGAAGTCTCTTAATTTTCGGGATTATTGATATGTCTTTACTTAACAAGCATTGACTTCTTGTTGTCACATTTGTTTCCGATATCTCTTCATGTTTCAGGGTACCTTCTTCTGTATCAAAAAGTGAGACACAATCCCATAATACCAAAGCATCATTCTCTTGTTTTTCTATGGATTTACCACCCTTTTCTTCTTCATCATTAGCCTCTGTTAATTTGGAATCCAACAGCTGATTCATCACTAATGTCATTGAATTTATCCATTGAGGACAATTTTTTTTAGAATGGGGTTGCTGGTGGAAAGTGCAAAAGTTATCCATACCTACCTCCGTTAAGTTCATTGATGCAGGACTGTGTGGAGGAGGTTTAGACTGATTGTTATCCTCTCTCCTCTTATAGTAAGGCTTAAAAGATTTATGAGTTTCCTTTTCTTTCTCCAAATCTATTATTCTGTTAGATAACTTCTGCATCATTTTTACCATCCCCTCAAAGTCATGTGACTGCTCTTCCTTGGGCTTAGTAAATAATAAGGCTTTCTTACCAAAACAAATTTCTCCCGACTGCTCAGGATAGTCTTCTATGCTCTCTCTTTCAGCTTCTACTCTCTCAGCTTTTTCATAAGTTTATGATAATGTGGGTTTGACTTTCATCTTGGAAAACATGGCCAAGTCAGGCCCCAAAGCTGAAGTATAATACTCAATCAGAACTTAATCAGAGGGCTTATCAGCTGCAGAGAAATTCTTAAGATAAGTAGCAAACCTTTGGGTAAAACTATGCACCTTTTCTTTTCTTTCTTTCTTTAAAGCACACAGTCCTTTCATGAGAGATGCATGAGTCTTCTGGGCTGCATATTTGCTTCTGAATATCCTTTCAAAAGTATCCTAGTCTGGGATTGATTTTGCAGGCAGACCAAAATACCATGAGGCTGCTGCTACTTTAAGGGTATGTGGAAAAAGTCTGCAGACTACATCTTCGTGTTCTCCAGCCTTTAGTCCTTCTATGGCCAAGTAGAAACTTTGCAAGTGATCATCTACTAAAATCTTTTCACTTGGGTCAAATTTGGGCAGCATTTTCTCAAAATCCTGAGGCAAGTCATGCAAAGGAGGTGTTAGGTTTAAAGGTGATCTGGCTTTCCAAGCAGGTGGTGGATTTGGTGGGCTAGGTGGCTGATTAGCGTTTACGCCTGCCATGAGTCTGGGTGGAGAGCAAGGTGGTGAATGAACAGGAGTATGAACAAGGGAACAACAAGGCGTGTTTGGGCCCACTTGATTCAAAGGCTGAACAACTTCCTGCCGCGGCTGTTTCTACCAATTCTTCCAAATCTCCAACCAAAACTGCGTCTTCCAATACAGGACGGTCTTTCTTCTTGTACTCTCTTTTGGGTAAATCGGGGATAGTCGATAATCCTCCAATACTTTTCACATATGACCTAGTATGTCTTCTCAAATCATTAACAACTTCGTTGTCTACAGAATACAAGTGTTCTTTCCACTTCTCTTTAGGAATCAGATTGGGAAATAAACTGCTTTTTGAACCATCACTGGTGGAGTAATTTCGAGGAAATGGGTTTCCTCAACCAGCCATGCACCGACAACCCCTCATTCTAGCACCAAAAACTGTTGAGGCCTGGAAAATCACAGGCGACAACAGCAAGGGATTCTCCCCAGTAAATGTTCCCAACTAGCCCGTTACTGTTTGGTATGGGGAATCCGTCCGGTTTGCGGTCCGGCTACCGTAGGTCAAGTAACCAAAATAAAGGGTTTTACTGGTTACGGCCCGGTCCACCGTGTATCTTTTTTGTTTTTTATTTTTAAGTATGATATGCAAGTGCCTATCTAAGAATGTAGATTGATAGAGAATATAGGGAGCGGTCATAATGTGATGCGCAGGTTCTTACCTCTTGTCTTAACTCTCTCACATCTAAATCACACACGGCAAGAAAACTAAAACTAACTTAACTACACTATCCCTAGGGAGTGAAATTATCATTTCATGAGTAATGCATTACTGTTCATGTATTAAGAAAAATCACAGGTAGTTGTTCTTTATTTCAAAACACATAAACATGAATAGATAGATGAACAACAAGATAGCTCATTGTTTATGAAAAGTATTCATTACTCATAGTGGAAATTCCATAAAATAAACTAGAGAGCATTCATACAAGAACATAGGTTCAACAAGTTAAAACGATCTCACATTTAATGGACAAAAGCTGAAAATGAAATAGTTCCCCTTCAACAATATCCATTGCACAACATTTGAACATTCCACCAAAGCTTTCTCCAACAGGCAAAATTGTAATTATCTATTGCAAAAGGAAATAGTTATTCTTACAACATGTTCTCACAAGTCTAACTGGGAAAAAGTCCATATTCCCTCTAACTTTCCTATATTTATCCTACAAGCCAAATTCTTGGACTGCCCCTCAGTGCCCTTTGGGCTCCCCCAACCGTTTAATCCCATAATTTTGTCTTTTGTGAGTGCTCATGATTCACAAAACGTTACATTTTGAATCTAAGATTTAAAAGAACTTTTATGAACAGGACCAGCTTGGTAACTGACGAAGTCCTCCCAGGCCTGGGCCTTTGCTGTTATCGATCTGTCTGAGATCTCAACCCTTAATTTTTTCTCCTCCATTTCTTCATTTTCTTTCTCTTCCTTCCCTGCTGCCGCATTTTTTCTACTTAGTCTCCCAGACATATCCTCTCTGCAGCAGCCATCATCCTGTCATGAACAACCCGTTCTTAAATCACTTAGCATTTGACAAAGTAACTCAAACTATATTGACACATACATCTTGTAAAATGAAAAAAATATTAATGCATGAAGAGAAAAATGATAATGCAGAGAAAATCCTACACTTTCGTATCTTGAACTCAGCTAAGGCCAAAAAACACAAATCCGAAAAACAAACTCTTTATCCTAATCCTGGCCGCATCTAGACCAATTCAACACCTCCAATGGTAGCATGAAAAATGACAAAGTCACCGCCATCGAAAAAATAGGGTAAAAGCATACGAGAAAGGCGGGAAAACTCCTACTGGTGGGAAACACTTAAGCATCGGGAGAAAACACAAATCCCAATAAGTGGGTGAAAACACTGTAAATCGGATGGTTAGCTCACTAAAACGCCGCAACGGTGGAGACCTTATAGACTAACGATCCTGGGTCAACATAAAACGTCGATGAAATAAAACATTAAATGCTGCCGTCCACGCATCAAAAATCAGAAGCTTGGAGGGCTAGGTATCGATGACCAAAGTCTCAAATCTGCCGCCGTGTCGGTAACGCGTAGGAGTAACCCCCCCTCGATCAATAGTCAAAACCACTCCGATAGCGAAAAACAAAACATCGCAAAGTAACAGTTGAAAAACCAAGGCATCGACGAGCATCAGACTTATCCTTCGGCAAACAGAAAGACTATAAATTGGGTAGTAAGTGCACTACAGATCCGCAACGGTGAGAAACATAAGGACTAAGGCCCCGATTCAGAGATAAAAAAAGACTTCCGATAGTGATAAAAGAAAAAATCAAAAAACAGAAAATTGAGTGTTCGGAAGACTTAAAGTTGCACAGCGGTTAACATAGTTTGTTTTATCTCCAAAACAACGGCAACATAGAGAAATAAAACCCTGACTTCAATTCATCCTCAAAATCCAAATTTGTAGCAGAGAAAAACAGAGTTAGGGGATTCAAACAATTTCATGCAAGCTAAAATCAAAGGAGGATCCAAACAAATTTTAAAAAAAAATTGGGGAAAACAATTGCAGTTGCAACAGTAAGCAAAGGCACACATGTCCTTAAATCATGCAAAAGGGATGCTAGGATAACTTAAAGTGAAATGAGTGTGGCCCATTAGAGAATAACTCAACACTGACTAGGGTAAACCGATGGTGGGACTCGTACCTCAGAGTGGTCTCCTAAAATATAGGGATTGGTCTTTAGAGCTCCTAGATTGATGCATGGGAGTGTATCAAGTGGATAATGGGCTCCAAATAATATTTCCATACACTAATGAAAATGATAATGACACCCTAAGTTATTAAACTAGCATAATAGACTATGGTTGACAAGGGAGGATTACAATAATCCTAACACTCCTTGCATAATTCCAAAATGGTGTTCTTCCTCCACCTTTCCTTGAATTGGTATTCCTATACCCTCCTTTGAGCCATAGATTCCTTGAATGAAGACGCCATTCCTCTTCTTCCTTCCTTTCCAAATCTCGGACCTTCTGACTAGCTCTTTTTCTTTTAAGTAGTATCTCTTCGTTCATTGGGCCAGATTCCATGCTTCCTTGAAGTTGTTCAAGCTTTGATTAGATCTCACGCTATTTTTTTGCTCCCAGGTCTTTGTGATTTACAAAAACCTAATGTTTAAGAGACTTCTTAATTCTCTTTAACTTGGATTCCCAAATGAAACTTGTAGATCCGACCATAAACACATTCCATGCTTCCCTTATGACATCCACAATGCCTTTTGATTTCATATACAATGGATTGAATATGAAGGGGATTAGCCGAGGATTCTCAATCTTGGTGAAGAAAATAGTGATTGTTTTGTGATATGAAATGAATGAATCCAAGATTTTAGAATCAAGAATAGAAGGCTTGCTTAAAAAGGAACTACTTACCAAAAATCTATCTAATCTCGTTGCAATGTGACCTCGCCCTGTACGCTTGTCATTCCAAGTGTATTTCCCATTATTTTGCTTGATATAAAATAGATTACATTCAACTATAAGGTCTTCCAAGCACTCACCAAACGACTATCTTACATGCGTTCCTCCTCTTCTTGGATCTACAATGATGGTGACATTGAAATCTCCTGCAATAAGGAAAAAATTGTGCAGTCTTAGTCCTCGTAGAAACTCCAGGGAGCTTTAGAAGCCTTTCTTTTTCCCATATAGCGTAGGACCATAAATATTTCCCACCCAAAGAACTTATTTGCTATATTGATCTTCCAACTCCATAAATAACCAATTTTGATTTTCTAGGAAGGATATTAGCTTGTATTGACTTTTGTTCCACCATGTCAAAATTCCTCCTGATGCTCCAAGAGAGCTAATAGCCTTACCTTCTCCAGTAGGAAATATCTTATTCATCAATTTTTTACTATCCCCCTCTTGCATTTTTGTCTCCTGGATAAAAAAGATGGTGGTAGTTTCATTTTCCCTCATTCTTCTAACTGCTTGTATTTTTCGCTTCCCACCTAATCCTCTGCAATTCCAAGAGGAAATCTTCATTATTTCTTATGACTTTGGGATATATACCTATCATTCCTCTCCTGCCTTGCTCATTGGATTTTCTTTCATGATGAGATAGTTCAGATATGTTGATATAAGATGGATTGATTTCCTATCACCTTTGCCCGAGTAGTTACAATATAGTGTAGACTTGTGTTTGGATTCCTCCCTTTTTTATTGAGGTTCTACCTTTTCCTCTTTACTTTTCGAGTTCTCCTCCAGTTGCATCCTTACTCTAGACCTGGTTACCGAGCCAGTAGTATTGTGTGATGCTTAAGATATTACCTCAACATAGGCTTGGTTGGGGAGCGTTGGGACATAATTCTCTTCCTACCTCGGTTCCTCAACAAATGTCTCTATTTCTTTCTCTTTTCCTTCTTTTTCCCTTTGTTCCTTCGGATTCTCTTGTTCCCCATCTTCTTCCATATCTGAGAGGGCTTGAAAACTATTTGTTTGGCCTTTCCTTTTTCTTTCAAGGACATTTGCTGCGTCTTGAATATCATTCCCCCTTTTCTGGAAACTTCATTCCATTATTCCCCCTTTTCTTTTTATGTGTCTTGTTGCTTCCTTTTTGGACATATACGAGCAAAACTCCCATACTCATGACAAACCTTGCACATAAAGAGAATATTTTCATAATCCACGGTTTGCAAATGGTTCCATCCATCCATTGACATGTTTATCACTTATGGTAAACCCTTGTTTAGATCAACTTCCACACATATTCTTGCACAAGAGAACATTAAGGGCTTTGGTTCATATTTATCTACGAATTTCCCCAAGGAATTCCCAATAAACCTGAGATCCTTGTTGCCCCAACATTGTAAAGGGAGGCGAGACAGTTTAACCCACACCAGGACAACAGAAGGGATTTCCTTCTCTGGATCAAAAGAAAGATCCCATTGATTGAGATACATACATATCAGACCCATGAAGTACGACCCATTCTTTAAAATTAAATCCCGATCCTCCTTTTTTTCGAATGAAAACACAAAAAAACTCATGCCACAAAATTTTTGGTAAACTTCCCCTTGAATCAGAGGCCACCAATTTTTGTTAAGCCAGAATTAAATGGCCCTTAGAGAGTGCAACTCCATGTAAAATGGCTGACAAGCCCTCTTTCAGATAAAATGATGGAATTGTACTTTGAAGCCAGGGATGATAGCTTAACATTCATAATTGCAGCTCTCTTGATAAACTTTGAGTTAGAAGTTGGAACGTTTTTGCTAGAGGAAGGTTGAGAAATCACAATCCTTTGAAACCCATCCTTAAGTAGTCGACGTCTCTCCTTCGACTCAAGATCTAGAGGAGGAAGGTTCATTGAGAGACCAAAAACCCTAGCGAAGTAGTCAAAACCCTAGAAAACCATAAAAACCCTTCTCACAACAAGAACACTGCTCTTTCCAAAATTCTTTACCTATTCATGTATTTCTTAAAATGTTAACCATAGATGTTTGGTGATATTTTTGTAAAAATGATCAATTTTCCAAGGATTTGATATCATTTCTAGAAAAATTAGTGATGTTATCAAGTTCAATAAAATGATCATAGAAAAAAATAGTGAATATTCATTTCGAATTCAAGAATCATTTTTTGAAAAAAAAGACAAATCCTGTCAGAAATTAACTCTATTATCAACGCAATCTTGGACTAAATAAAGGATGCACAATCACCAAACTAACATCAAGTAGGTGAGAGAGAAAATTTCGAGGGGCCATTGGGAATAAAATATTGTTTGGACTTTATTTTTGTTGCAATTACTCAAATTCTTACAATGACTTGTTGCGAAATCACAATTTGAAGTGAAACTATTAACCTAAAAATGAAAATTCCACACTATAGTCGTTATTTTTGCAATATTGTTTTATGTTATTATTTTTTTTCTAGGTTTTGTTCTTTTAGAATTAAAGGAATTTAAGTTTAATTGTGATGGAAAAAACACACATTAATTAACCCTTACTTTAATTTATAAATAAGAATGTTTATTTTTCCCTTAATTTTAGTGTTGTTTTAGTTAAATGTTTTAAAATTGTCTTTAATAGAAATAACATTAGTTAAGATTTAATGGGGTTTAAGGGATGGCACACTTGGGATGGGTGCATGTGGTTATTCATGATCCTTACGGAAATCCTATAACTTTTTTTGCTTGGTGTTTAGCCAAGATGACAAAAGACCAATTTGAATCTCTAACTCTTTGGCAAGGCCTATTATGGGCAAGATTTGAGCATACATGATGTCATAGTGTTAGGGGATTCATTTATGGTTATTCGACATACGATTTCCAACTCTCTTTGCATAATTCATAGATCATTGTGATCATTTGATTAGCACAAGAAAAGGGCCAACATAACTTGTTGAATCTCTTATGGAAAAGTAGAAAAAGGGGGATGTATGGGGTATTACAACCTACATTAATTCTTCATAACCATTAATCAATTCATGGTCACATTTAATCATGCATAAACAAATGGTGATCCCATAATCACATGCAAGGTCGACTTAATGAGTGCTAATTGGAGCATGTCCCTTATTTGGCTTCTCCTAGGATTGGAGTTATGAATCCTTCAGTGATGGGATATATGGGTGCATGGGGGTTTAACCTCACCCATCACCATTCCAATCATAATATTGTCATTCCTTGTCTCAGAAATACATGAATATTCCTTTGTATTAGGGATGAGTATTTTCCTACAACGTTTATGTGCTTAGTTTGAAGTTTTTTCTAGTTGGTCGTGAGTTTCTCTTCCCCCCTAGCACCATCTTTATAAATATCTCCTTTATATCAAGCCTACCACGTTTGTGTTTGCAATTTCAAAGATTGGACATGTATTCTCTCTGGCAATATTTATGAGGTATCATTACTCCAACATAGACTTTGTTCTCTATTTGTTACTATAGTTGCAAGAATCTAGGTTATTAGTTCACCAGTATTGGCTTAACAGAATGGAATGGACATCCTCATGCTTTGGCACTGCAAAATGATCCCTAATTCAATTGGAATAGAAATTAAGGGAGTGGCACAATTAGAAAGAGTATATAAAAGAATGTCCTCTCCTCACATCCATTCTAACAAAAGTGTTCACTGTGAACATTTAGGGAAATATGAAGATGTGAAAGACATTGAAATTATTTTTAAGAGAATATAGTAGTGTCCATGGGACTCGTGGGAATCATGGTGAAAATATTGGGAGATAAATAATGCAAGGGAGTTAAAGGCAATAGGGAGATGACTAATTTCAATGAAATCCTAGATAGCAAAACATAAGGGCAAATTGGTCTTATTGAAGATAGGGGATGAATGCCTAAAAGAAAATATTAAAGACGAATCTACACAAGTTAAGGAGCTCAATACAAAGTACTCCATCTGGATTTGGAATAATGACCTAATTTTAGGGAGCTCAAAAAGTATGTGTCTCGTGAAGCTTCAGTGGGCTCACCTTAAGTGGTTGCAATGGAGGAGGGCACAATGGAACCGAAGTCAGAGAAGAATAGATTACAAGATGCTTCCTATTTGGCATATGTATCAAGTTAGGGGAGGCATGGAAACCATGGGTTTTAAATCTATTTGTTAAGTTAAAATGTTTTGTTATTCTATTTTACTGCTAGGACAATATGTAAGACCGTACACCAATCATAACATGAATCATAATAATAAAGTAACTGGAATAATAGAATATTGTGATATCATTGTAGACATGGTCCATTTTTGGGAAACTTTTTGGTTTGTCTTATTTCCAAGACTTTGTAACAATGATATCTAGTGAGGCCACAACCTCCTTTTTTTATTTTTAATACAATCACAAATTATTCCTGCTAAAAAAAGATTTACTAGGGTTTAACTATTCTTCAAATTATTTGGGTTGGATTGAGAATGGAATGAGATAACTTGCAATATTGTATACAAAACACAAATACAATAATACAAGTAGAGGATTATAATGAAAACCAAATTTTATTAATGAATCAAATGATGGAAAACACCCTAATATACATAACAATATAAAATGGATACAACGATGGTAGCTAATATATGAGAAGAGATGTGATGACTACACTCATTCACAAAAATCCCCATGATAAAAATAAAAAAATACATTATAGAATGATTCCAAACAAACTTAAGAAGCAAAAACTCTAAAATACGAGTATACTAACCCTATCATTATTAGGGTTAAGCAAAAAGGCTAAGCAAAACTAATTTGAGATATTCAAGGAAAAGGAGAGCCTCATATATTTTTGTTTAATGCTCCATTTTCTTTAACTCGTTTGAAAAAAAATTAAAAAAACGAGTTGTTCTCGTAGAAACTAAGTGTAACTACTTTATAAAAAAATGCATGAAAAATCCCCCAAAAAAATGTGCAAAGGAAAAATGACTTGAAACTATCACTATCATAAGCCTTTTTAGACCAAAGCTCATTAAATGGATTTAATTAGGAATTTTCCTTTCCACCAATCATTTAAAAAACATGATTGTAGAAGTAACTTGACTTACCGGAAATGAAATATGTTTGACAAAACATACTTACATGAGCAAAATAACCTACACAAAATGAAATATGTCTCTAAGAAATTTGAATATATGAAACCCCACTTTAACAACTAACAAAAACTCATTAATATTACTTTAATACCTAAAATTAAAATGCTTAAGAAAATCTACATCTTTAAGAATAGATTTTTTTATGCTATATAAAGCTCATTTTTCATAATTTATAATAAAAAATGTTTTCAAAATTTATTACCCACCATACGTGTGGAAGTGGAAGTTGGGGGTACTTAAAGCATGGGAGTAGGGAGAATGACTAATAATCAAATTGAGATTTATGGCTTGTTTTTTAACATCTCATTTCTTAGTTCTTAGAATATCATGTCATCTTTGGTTTTGGAGACTCTTTTTTAGTTATAGATATGGTTAGAAGAAAGAATGACGATGTAGAAACAATTTTTAATAGAATGTTACGAAGAATACAGGGATTGCTAGTTATATTCAACTTTTTTCCAATTTATGTATATTTGAAGATCAAATAATAACCAAGTAGACTCTTTGGCAAACCATGCAACCTTGTTAGAAAAAGTGTTTTTAGTAAAAATTGGGGAATCCCTCGAGCTTTATTAGATACCTTAATTTATAATCTCATGGATTCACACCAAATAAACAAACTTAGGACTGAAAATCATTACAACACACATCTGATGGAACTCAAGTGGGAAGACAAGTGTACAAGAGTATGTTACAAGGCATGAGGATTAAATCCCCCTCTCATGTCCTTTCAGCTCCCACACTTCAACTTAGGCTTGAAGTTACGATAATTTTTTTCAGCATTAAGGTGACCTCATTGGACGAGTGAAATAATGGATATGGTGATCAATGAAGCTTTATTAAACTTGATGCAACTTGGTTCTAGTGCTTATGCGTGGTTTTCGAGATGTCCAAGTGTTCTCTACAAAGGGAGATCGTTGTTCAAGATTTTCATAGACTACTAGAGCAACGAGGCATTAGCTAGTGGGAATAATTTGAAAATTGTGGGAAATAGAGATTTGTTTTTTGGGATGGCTAGTTATCTTGACTCGGGATGGAACCATGAAGATAGTAATGCTAAAGTTAAAAATATTATGAGGCATATGTTAGGTCAACTAGAAGGAATGAGGAAGGAAATTGAATATTTGGGCATACATATGCAGAGGCAAGAAGCAAAACATGAAGACATGGAAACCAAGATTAGGGACTTAAATATGAAATACTACAAATTAGCTAGTGATGTTGAAATACATTAAAACATTATATTGAGTTTTGCTCAAAGTTCCCAATCCATGGTTGGATTTCCTCATGTTTCTATAGTGTTAGTGAAAGATCATGCAATAGAGGAGACATTTTGCATTAGACAACAATTGATTTTTGTGGATAACAAAACAAATATGGAGAACAATGTCTTAAGAGAGATGATGTGTCAATGGGCGAGACCCACAATAAGCATAAATTTGGCCTTGATTAATTTCTCTTATGTTGTTTACTTGCATTTTTCTTTTGGAATAGTATGAATATGGTATGCAACTTGACGAGAACCCTGTAGAGTTCTCTTTATTTTATAGGTTGCATTTAGTGGCTATTTTTACCCTCGATTCAAAAAATAGTGCTACTGATATCACCCCTTTTTTAGGGGGCTAAAATTACAACTTTTTTGAAACCCCTACCAACCAATATTAGTCTCATTGCAATCAAAACCGTAAATTGACCACCGAATCAAAAAGTGGTCCTCCCCGATTTACCCTCATTTTTGTTTGGGGTTAAAATTACATCCTGTTTGAAGCTCTGGCTTTAAAAATCGGTGTCATAGTATTCAAGAATCATCATGGCACCGCCATTTTCCTTTATGAGGCTAAGTTTACAACATGTTTGAAATTGCAACCCTAACAATGTTCATCTTTGCAAAGGAATAACTAAAATCAACCCCTGAATAAAAAAGAGATCCCACCTGTAACACTGATTTATTCTATCAAATTAAATTGCCTGCATTTTGAAACCACAACGTAAAAAAAATAGTTTAAACTCACTAAAATAACATTCAAAATTTTGAATATAAAACAAATTTGATATAAAAATTGTTGGAATTTTGGACAATAATGAGAGGGGGGTGAAGCAGTATTGATACATTTTAACAATTTAAACCACTTTTAAATTATGCATTAAGACACATGATCAACAAAAACACACAGAACACAAATTTATAGTGGAAGCCCAATTGGGTAAACCACTAATACTATCTATTACTGCAAAATTGTGTTTACAAATAGTTTATGCCTGCTACTACAGACAATGATGGTATTACACCCTATTTACTAGCAACTAATGGAAGGACTACGACCCCCTGGTTTTATCAGCTGCTACTGAAAGGATGCTACTACACCCTATTTACCAGCTACCACTGGAAGGACGCTACAACCCACTAGTAAGCCGGTTGCTTACCTTAGCGCCTCCCAACCTCCCTCATATGATAATTTGATCTCTGATTGTACTTCAATCGATCTGTGAATTGAAAGTGCAAAGACACCTATTTGAAGGTTTAAACCATTTGTTTATATACCCTCAAACATTCAACAGTCACCTAATTTCATGGTGACTCTCCATATATAAATAAACTAATTTGAAATTACTTCTATGTTAATCATTTTTTAACTCTGTTTAATTTTCCAGTCTCGACCTTCTGCAGTTTCCTTAGATTTCTGCAATTGCCTTTCAACAACAACCTTTCTACACTGTTCATTTCTTACGAACTCTTCCCTGACCGTTGATATGTGATTAGATGCGGATTGCGGATTGCAGATTTGCATTTTGACTTTTCTCAAAATGCCCTTCTACAACTACCTTTCTGCATTGTTGATTTCTTGCGGACTCTTCCCTGGCCGTTGATCTTCATATCAGATGTGTATTGCGGATTGCAGGTTTTCCAAATTTCTTAAAAGTGCTTCCACAATTTTCTTTCCGCAAGATTTCTTCGGCGTCATCGATATTATGCGGGCTCTTTCTTGATCGACGATCTTGAGATCAAATGCAGATTGCGGATTGCGGGTTTTCCAAATTTCTTGAAAATACTTCTGCAATTTCCTTTGCGCAATCTTTCTTCCGCACCATCGATCTCTTGCAGAGTCTTTACTGGTCATCAATCTTGCAGATTTTGGATTGCAGAATGCGAAACCACACTTTCCCATTTTGGACCTCCGCAATTCTCTTCCGCAACTTTGTTTTTTGCATTTCTTCTGAACCGTCGATTTCCTTGCGGGCTCACTCCTGACCGTCGATCTACGATCAAATGTGGATTTTATATATTCACTTTTATTTGTTCGGAAATCATTCACCACCGTTGATTTTCTCAAAATCGGACTCCGCAATTTCTCTCGACGAATTTGGACCGTCCAATTTTCACTTCACTCAAGCGTTTTGGAATGTTATTTTCCATGCATATTTATTTTGTGGATCTTATTATAGACCATTGATCTTTGTCTCTCGAATGATCGGGTCCATCCAAAATTTCTTTGGTGCTTCCACTTCTTGATTTGTGGATCTATCCAAATCTTCTTGGCGCTTCATAATGTTATCTGCCACTGCTTACTTTGCAGACCTTTCCCCTGTCATTGACCCTACCATTGATTTTCTATTCAAGTTTGCAATTCCTATCTTTCACTAAGTTCACCCTGTCATCATGTTTTACTAGTTATTCCTCTGTCATTCATGAATTTTTTTGACATCAATGAGAACTATATTCAACATTCTCCCCTTTGGCATTGATGGCAACATTTTCTCTTGGCCAATTTTCTCCCCCTTTGACAACAATGACAAAGGATTCCTTCTGACAGCTCCCCCTGTCAACATTTCTACCCCTGAGATGATGTCTTTTTCTCTTTTTATTCATTGTAAGGAGATTACTCCCATTTGTTTCCTAAGATGTTCAAATGCTTCTTTGGGTAGTGGATTTGTGAAAATATCAACTAGTTGTTCTTTGGTGTCAACATATTCTAGTTTAACAACCTTTTTATGACACTTCATATCTTAGAAAGTGATATTTTATTGGTATATCCTTTGTCTTGGAGTGCATGACAGGGTGTCTTGATATATTTATGACACTTGTATTGTCACAACTTATCACTATTGGCTCTTCATATTTTACAAGTAAGTCTTCCAATGTTTGTTTAATCCATATGACTTGAGTACAACATGATGCACCAACAATATATTCAGCCTCTATTGTAGATAATGATATGGAGGATTATTTCTTGCTTAACCATGATACCAAACACTTTCCCAAAAAGAATGTTGATCCACTGGTACTCTTTCGGTCATCAACACTTCCTGCCCAATCTGCATCAACAAATTCCTTTAGAGTGAAGTTATTGTTTTTTGGATACCATAGTCCATAATCCATAGTACCTTTTAGATATATAAGAATTCTTTTTACTACAACCACATGTGTTTCTTTTGGGGCTAATTGGAATCTAGAAACCAAACCTACAACCTACATTACATCTGGTCTAGTAGTTGTTACATATAATAAACTACCAATCATTGACCTATACATAGTATGATCTACTTCTAAGGATTCATCATTCTTGCTTAATTTACACCAAATGACCATAGAAGTACTAACAGGTTTGGATTCTTCCATTTTGAACTTCTTTAACATTTCTTTGATATACTTAGTTTGGGAAATGAAAATCCCTTTTTCTGATTGAGATACTTGTAAACATAGAAAGAATGTTAGTTCTCCTAACAATGACATTTCAAATTCTTTCTTCATTTCTGATACAAAGTTTACACTCAGAATTTGTAGATCACTTCCAAATATGATATCATCTACATAAACTACCACAACGATCATATTTTCATTTTCAAACTTTATGTACAAATTACTGTCAATGGCCCCTCTTTTATATCCTTGTTGTTTTAAATAATTATCAAGTCTAGAAAACCATGCCCTTGGAGCTTGTTTAAGGCCATAGATCGCTTTCTTAAGTTTGCACACATAATTTATGTTTTTTGACAATAGAAAACCTTCAGGATGCTCAATATAGACTTATTCTTCAAGTTCTCCATTAAGGAACACAAATTTGACACCCATTGATATACCTTAAATTTTTTGTAGCATGCAAAATCTAAGAACATCCTAATGGATTCGAGTCTTGCCACATGCGCAAAGGTTTCATCAAAATCAATGCCTTCTACTTGAGCATATCCTTTACATACTAACCTAGCCTTTTTTCTTGTCACATGACCATGCTCATTGAACTTGTTTTTAAATATCCATTTGGTTCCAATAACATCCATATCCTTAGTTCTTGGGACAAGTTCCCAAGTTTGGATCTTTTCTATTTGATCAAGTTCTTCATTCATAGCTTTGATCCAATCCTCACTTTTTCAAGCTTCTTTAAATTTTTTAGGTTCTATTATCGAAAGTAGTGCTTGTTCTTCATTAAATAATTTTCTTCTTGTTTTAACTCCTGATTCTTTGTCCCCAATTATTTGATTTTTAGGATGATTTTTCTTGACCCATCTAGATGGTGGCTTTGTGTCTAATCTCAAGGATTCTTCATTCTCACTTTCATGTGATTCTTCTTCTTCTTCATTTGATTTATGTGTACTTTCTCTCTTTCTTTTATCATCTACTTTTTCATCATCAATTTCTTCATCATCCATACTTCCTTGAATTTGTATTCTTTGTGTTTAGTATCATCAACAATTACATTTGCACTTTATATGATCTTGTATGACCTTATATTATAACATATGTATGCCTTTTTGGTGGAAGAGTATCCAAGAAATATGATTTCATCGGTTCTAGAGTCAAACTTCCCTAGATTATCATCATCTCTTTTTATGTAGCATTTACTTCCAAAAGTTCTAAAATATTTAACTGAAGTCGGTCTTCCATGCCATAGCTCATAAGGAGTTTTGTCACTATTCACTCTAAGTTGTCCTCTGTTTTGTATGTAGACAGTTGTATATATTACTTCTCTCCAACAGCCATCAGGAACTTTTGCTTCATTAAGCATAGTTCTAGTTGCTTCTTGGATTGTCCTATTCTTTCTCTCAGCTACTCCATTTTGCTGGGGAGTGTTCGTTTCTGAGAACTGTCTCTTGATTCCATGATTTTCACAAAACTCATTGAACTCATTTGAGGTGAATTCTCCACCATTATATGATCTTAAGCATTTTATTTTGCAATTTATTTCATTTTCAACAAGGGATTTGAAGGCTTTGAACTTCATAAAGGCTTCTGATTTTTCTTTAAGAAAAGTCACCCAAGTCATTCCTATATAGTCATCGATTAATAACATAAAGTAATATTCTCCTTGAAGGATTTTTGTCCTTGTCGATCCACAAAGATCAGTGTGAATTAATTCTAATGGCTGGGAGGTTGTATGTTCTTTTACCTTGAAGCTTGTTCTTGTTTGCTTCCCATGAAGACAATGTCTACACACATGATTTGGTGGTTTTATGATTTTTGGCAGATTTCTTACAGCTCCCTTCTGACTAATTCTTACAAGAATGTCAAAGTTCAAGTGTCCCATCCTTCTATGCCATAGAAAAATTTAATCAATTTGGCTCATATAACATTGTTCTTCATTTTCTAGAATATACACATTGCTTGGAGTTATTACATCAATTCCAACAAGTTTTTCTGAATCTTTCCTTCTTATGTCACACTTCTTGGAATCAAATATACATATGTGTCCTTGATCACACATTTGACATGCACTCAAAAGATTAGGTTTTAAGTTCTCTACAAGCAGAACATTTTCAGCTTTTATCTTGTCTCTAATAACCATTGTACCCTTCTTGGTTATTTTAGACGATAAATTATCTCCAAAGGTGACTTTTCCTTTTTGCTTCCTTTTTAGTGTTAGGAACTTAGTTTGGTCACCTGTCATCTGTTTTGAGCATCCACTATCCACATGCCATAGATTTTGTTTTTCTGTAGCACATAGAGCTAATGAACATTCCACATCATCCTTCCTTTTCCAAGCTATTACTTCTTCTTTTCCTTGATATTTTGAGGCATCATCCATAGGAATTACTAGTTTACAATTTCTAGCAATATGTCCCTGATTACCACATTTGTAGCATTCTATACTATAACTCTGTAGAGGATCAAATGAATTGTAGTTTCTTCCTTTTAGATTGTTTTTGGTAATAATTTTCTTACAGACATAAGTATGTGATGTAATCCCTTTCTTCACATGAGTCTTTAGCTTACAATTTCTTTCCATATGTCCAAAATTGTTACAGGTGTAACAATTTCCTAAGAAGAGTTGTTGATGTTTACTTGTCACTGGTCTTTTAGGCATCATAACATTTCTTTGTAAGGGAGAAGCAGATTTATTAATTTCTTCTCTTTTAATTTGGCTCATGAGTATATCAGCATAGCTTCTTTTACTTCCATCTTGATTTGTGTAAGAGGAATATTCTGGTTTTTCTTTGTCATATCCTAATCCAGATTTATCGCTTGATGGTATTTGAAGACTTAGGATTTCATCTAAAGTTCTTGAGTTGTTTTCAAACCTTGATTTGATATATTCTTCATCTAGTTTCTTTATAAGGTGTATAATGTCTTGTTCAAGCTTTTCATATTCTTGTATTCTCTTTTTGAGTTGTTGTTCTAGCTTGTTTTCATCCCTTTCGACTTCTAGAACCTGATTTTTTAAGTCAATAATCAATCTTTCTGCATTTTTTTTTCTCTTCAAATTCTATCATGCGAGTTTTAAATTTTTTGTACATCCTTTTATACTTCTCTAATTCTTCATGAGCATTTATAAGTTATGCTTCCAAATCTACCACATTTTTTATTTCTTCTTAAGAAATTTCACTTTTGAAACCCATGAATAGGACTTCATCATCTTCACTGTCTTCTTTGGAGTAGAGATTTTTCTTATTTTTATGAAACTTATTCCTGTATATGAACTTATTCTTTTGATCTTTCTTGTGAGTGCAAGGTTCTTCATCATCACTATCCTCTTGTTTTGGGTGAGGTCATCTTTTGGAAAAATGTCCAATCCTTCCACAGTTCAAACATTTCAAAGGGAGCTTCACTTTGTACTTTCTCGTGCGTCTATCAAGTTTCTTGATGAAGAGAGCTTCCTCATCATTTAGGTCCTCATATTGGATCTTGGATACGGCTTTAAAGGATGCTTCCTTCTTTGATGATCCATTTTTTCATGTTCTCATTTCATAGGCAGTAAATATCCCATGTAGTTCATCTACTGTCATAAGTTTAAGATCATCTCGTTCTTCTAGAGAGGATACCTTTGATTCATACTTCATTGGTAGGGTTCTTAGTACTTTGTTGACTACGTATTTCTCTTTAAGTTCTTCTCCAATGCCTCTAACAGCATTAACAATTTCATCTACTCTTTGAAGCTATTATGCAATATTTTCTTCCTCTCTCATTTTTAAGTTTTCAAACTGTCCTTTGTAGGTCTGAAGTTTGGATTCATTGACTTTTTTTGTTCCTTCATAGACACATTTTAGTTTTTCCCTGGCATGTTTGGTTGTTTTGCATTGCATGAATTTTACAAGTACTAATTATGTTAACCCACTCAAGATTGAATTTAGATCTTTTTCATTTGATTCATATAACTTTATCTCTCCTTCATCTATAGGTACATCATCTGGTACTTTATATTATGTTTCAACAGTACTCCAAAACTTGTATCCAAGAGTCATTAGATGGAACTTCATTCTTACACTTAAGTATGCATAATTATCTCCAGTAAATAAAGGAGATATGTTGGTGGCTAACCCTTATTGATCCATAGTGATTTTCAATACGATCTTCGTTCTAGTGATTGTGACTCTAGTGAAGGGTCCCACTCTGATACCAATTGTTGGAATTTTGGACAATACTGAGGGGGGGAGGTGAGTCAGTATTGATTACTTTTACGTATTTAAACCACTTTTAAATTATGCATTAAGACACATGATCAACAAAAACACACAAAACACAAATTTATCGTGGAATCCAATTGGGTTAACCACCTATACTATCTATTACTGCAAAATTGTGTTTACAAATAGTTTATGCTTTCTACTTAGAACAGGATGGTATTACACCCTATTTAGCAGCAACTATTGGACGACCCCATAGTTTTATCAGCTGCTACTAAAAGGATGCTACTACACTCTATTTACCAGCTACCACTGGAAGGAGGCTATGACCCCCTAGTAAGCACGTTGATTACCCTATCGCCTCCCAACCTACCTTATATGATAATTTGATCTCAGACTGTACTTCAATCAATATTTCAATTGAAAGTGCAGAGACACCTATTTGAAGGTTTAAACCAATGTTTATATACCCTCAAACATTCAACAGTCACCTACCTTCATCGTGACTCTCCACATAAAAATAAACTAATTCAAAATTACTTCTCTGTTAATCGATTTTTAACTCTGTTTAGTTTTTCAGTCGCGACCTTCCGCACTCTCCTTAGCTTTCCGCAATTGTATTTCCGCAACAACCTTTCTGCACCGTTTATTTCTTGCGGACTCTTCCCTAACCATTGATATGTGATCAGATGCGAATTGCGGATTGCAGATTTTCGTTTTGACTTTTCTCAAAATGTCCTTTCGTGATTTCCTTTCCACAAGATACTTTCCGCACCGTTGATTTCTTGCGGACTCTTCCCTGTATGTTGATATTTAGATCAAATGTGGATTGTGGATTGCGGGTTTTCCAAATTTCTTAAAAATGCTTCTGCAATTTTCTTTCCACAATATTTCTTTCGCGTCGTCGATCTTATGCGGACTCTTTCTTGATCGTCGATCTTTAGATCGAATGTAGATTGCGGATTGCAGGTTTTCCAAATTTCTTGAAAATACTTCCGCAATTTCCTTTCTGCAATATATCTTCCGCATCGTCGATCTCTTTCAAAGTCTTTACTAACCGTTGATCTTGTGGATTGCAGAATGCGGAACCACACTTTCCCATTTTGGACTTCCGCAATTTTCTTCCACAACTTTGTTTCTACATTTCTCTGAACCATCGATTTCGTTGCAGGTTCACTCCCAATTGTCGATCTACGATCAAATGCGGATTGTGGATCTTCACTTTTCTTTGTGTGGAAACCGTTCACCATCGTAGATTTTCTCAAAATCAACCACCGCAATTTTTCTCGACTGATCTGGATCATCCAATTTTCACTTCACTCAAGCATTCGGGAATGTTATTTTCCATGCATATTTATTTTGTGGATATTATTATGGAACATTGATCTTTGTCTCTCGAATGATATGGGCCATCCAAAATTTCTTTGGCGCTTCCACTGCTTGATTTTCACATCCGTCCAAATCTTCTTAGTGCTTCGGACTGTTATCTGCCACTGCTTTCTTTGCGAACATTTCCCCTGTCATTGATTTTCTATTCGACTTTGTAATTCTTGTCTTTCACTAAGTTCACCCTCTCATCATGTTGTATTGGTTATTCCTTTGTCATTCCTGAATTCTTTTGATATCAATGACAACTATATTCAACAAAAATACATTAAAATTTGGAAAGTAACACATTAAAAAAATAAACATTAATCTCTAAACAATAAATTGACATTTAACATTATAAAACATTATTAAAAAACATAAAAATAACATTATAAAAAAATGCAAATAAGTTAAAAAAAAATTTATAAAACATTAAACATTAAATTTTTTTTTAAAATAACGTTATAAAAATTAAAACATTATAAAGGGGAAGGAAATTCAAATAAATTAAAAAAATAACGTTATAAAAATTAAAACATTATAAAGGAGGAAGGGAGTAAGTGGGAGGGGGGGTTAAGTGGGGCGATGGGGTAGAGGTAGAATTGCGTCCACCTTTGTCATTTCCACGCAATTCCTTATTACTATTTTTTTTTTGTCCCCTTTCCCAACCTACATGACCACCTATCCCCTTTTTAATGGTGGCAAGGAGTATTGTTAAAATTTAAAATTTTTAAATTTACAAATCATTAACGTAAATGCAGTTTAATTAATCATTAATTAGTTATATGTTAACAGCTTACTATTGAATTCATTAGTTGGTTATGTTTAGAGATAGAACAGATCTTTCAGTTTACTGACTTTTGTTTCTCTTGTGGCCATAAGGTGAAACTGTCATGCGAAACTGGGCTTACTTAGCTTTCGAGCTAATGCAACGGTTTTCATTTTTCTTACAGATATACAGGTAAGAGATTGTGGTGCTACTTTTCGCAATTCTAAAGTATTCACTACAAGTTCATCGTAAGAGAAAAAGCTCAATAAGAAAGTAAGAGATAATCCATTTCAACTTATGTTAAGGTATATCTAAACTGGCTCTTTTCTAGCAGAAGTAATTTATGTTCTTGTTGATCAGTTAACTTCTCCATTTCTATTACAGTTATAAATTATAAAAAGTATCTTACTGACTCTTAAAATCAGAGTAAGAGAAATAGAGTTATGAAATCTATTGTAAGAATCCAATTGTAAACAAAGCATTACAAAGTCAAGTGAAAACTGATAAGGGGTTTTTATGTCTTACTATAAAGGTATGGCATATCCTTGCCAAGTCCTAACTTATTATTGAGAATATTACTTTAGGTAAAACATTGTCTCCATATAGTAATCACTACTCTCTTTCCTTTTGTAACTTTGTACCATATGCTACTATCTTCATCACTGTAATTAAATCATTTAAATAAATACAAGTAAAAAAAGATCTATTCCATAGCCTTCTACTTTAATGCCCTCCTTTATAATCTTCTAAACTATGCTATCAAATAAAGAAAGTTAGCTTATAAAAGCTAAAAATCATTGAACAATTCTATAATACTTATCATAACCTTTGAGCTTGGATTTAGACAAGAGACTAAATGTTTCAAGGGTGATTTTTACACTAGTGATAAGTTATTATTTAAATGCAAGGGATGATCTTAAAGCCAAAAGTAAAACAATAATTATGACCAAATGATCACCTAGTTTGCATTATTATTATTCTCTAGTCTTTATACTATTATCCTTGTTACTTTCTTTAAGAACTAAGGCACTTTATAATATAGAGAAAAGATGTATATTAGATTTGCGCCAAGGTAAGCTCTTTATATACTATCAAATACAATACAACCCTCCAATGTATATGTGCTATGATAAACCATGGTTAAGATTCCAAATCAAGAACACTTTCCAACCACCAAGCTTTATATATATTATGGAGTCGTTATAAGGTTTAATATGATTCCCATGATTATCAAATTAGGGTTGAGAATAACGAATATATATCATTTGCATGCAGCGTAAGGGTTGATGGATCCCACACGGAGACTTTGGATAACATTTGATTAACGGAATAATTGGGAATCATTCCTCCAACGAATTTGTTAGTTTAAACTATATACCAGAACCCACTTTGCGTTGAAATATTTACTAGCTATCATGGCAATACCACAGCCATATACTGCGTGGATAAAAGAGCTGTTTGTTAACCCTAACTTTCATTATCTCCATCTCCTTCGGCGCCTGTCGCTCTGTGATGGTGTTGTGCACCTCTGCATTGCCTCTGTTCTGCAAGGTATCCTCCAGCTTGTCCTCTGGTCGTGGCTCGTTCCATATGTTGCTATTGATGTTTAGTCATTCGTTCCTCCATTATGCTTTTCTCTGCCATACTAGAATGAACCGAACCCTTGCCTGTGCTAAACGCCTCCCTTCGTGAGTTTCGATGGTTCAACCTGCTGTATTTGCATTTTGTGCAAGATTATAAGGTAGTCTTCCTTTTTCCTCCTTACAGTAGTGTTACCTCCTTGCGCTGATAGTCGTGACGCTGTTACCAACGGTCGTGCCCTCTCAAAAGGAACGGGTAGGAATAATGAACTTCAATCTTTTCTTGAATGTTTGTTCCTATCCTTAAGCTTTTATTGCAGGTTACAGAATTTTAATAATAATATTTTTCCTTTTTATTTGCAGGTTCTTCGCTCTCCTTCGTGCACGGCCTTTGGTAAAAAGATTTGGGCAGCAGCTGCAAGTCCTGGTAAGCCTGGTTGCACCATGGCTTTTTCTCCTTGTGGGTTTCCTTTGGAACTTTCGAGGGTTGGCATAATGATGCCTAAACCCTTACGGCTTCAGTTTTATCTTGTTATACATTTGGTTTCTAGGATTAGTAGGAGAAACCCCTACGCTATGCGAGGGTGTTCCGGCTTAGGCCGAGGTTGAAAATATTAGTTTTCTTTTGTGATTTAAGTGTTGTATATAAAAGAGAAACTGGGCTGTAAGCCTATCTGAGGAAGAGGTTACGACCTCAACTTCTTGTTTGTACTGTACTCTTGAATATACAAGGTTTTCACCCTAAGTTTTATAATATAAGATATTATACTGTTTTTCCGTAGCTCTTGGTTTGTATTACCGCATATATTTTCAAATTATGATCTGTGTAGGAATAAATTAAGATACAGGCTTATGACAGCCTTATATTGTTGATTTATAATACGGCCGTAGGTTAAAATATTGTCTTAACTATATAGTATTTATTTTACTTGCATAAGTTGGACTTATAGGGTTAAACCCTAATTTTACAGTATGAGAATAAGTACAGTTTCTTATTCTAAAATTATATGTTAAAATGTAAACTCTATCTGTATCTATGGAGTTATTAATTTAGTATTACAATATGGGTTATGCTTTTCTGCTATTTGCTTACTACAGTTTTATATACTTGGTTGATTTCTAAAGGTACTTTCTTTTATGAAACTTTATCAGGGTTTCTGTACCTGAGTTATATTTTGACTTATTTGTTATGTTTATAAATGATAAGTGATATATATAGGGTTTATACCCTTCGGTTATATAGGTTCTTAATATTTTGTTTTAATTTAATTTAACCATATTTATAGGTAATATCAAGTTACCTTGTATTACAGAAAGTACATTTAGCTCAGGTTTATAATAAAAACAATAATGACCTTGCCTTATGTCTTAAAAATAATAATAACTCTAGTTTATATAACATAAAAAGTATATTATTATTATAAAATAATAATAATACTTATTATTATAAAACAACGATCTTATCTTTATTAAGAGTATTCGAATCTCCGTATGTTTATCCTTTGTTTACTTTATAGCACATAAAGGATATTATTATGTTGATTATTCCTGTATAGTTATGCATTTATAATTTATAAAAGATAGGATTACAATTCTAAATAATGTTAGAAAATTGTTTAAAAAGAAGAAGGAAGAATAATGGAAATGATTACATTACTGCAATACTTCAAATCTAACTAGTCTGCTTGATTATAGAATTAAATCTACATCTACTTACTCCTACTTTCATTACAGTTACTTGGACCTAACCAGTAAATTATTTTAAACTAGAAGGAAGAAATTGCAATGCTTTAAAATAGTAACATAAACTAGGGTAACCTTACTCTAAAATGACTATTAAATTCTTCTATCTGTTACAATAATAAAACTACTGAAACAAATACTGTACCAGAAACAGTTTTATCTGTGGACTTATACTACTGTCAGTCAAACATCTCTTTTGATAAAGAACAATCTATTATATTCTTCTATCTGTCCCTTACGAATGATAGAATTACTGAGAATGAAATACTATATAGAAACAGTCTAATCTATAAGCATATATAGCTGTCAGTGAAACAATTATTTCTTTTGATGATACGCAAAGAAACAATCAACTATTCTATAATCTCATCATACATCTTTTTATAAATCTACCCCTGTGCTAGAGTACGGTCTGGTAAACCCAGATGTGGAAAAACACAGTGGGTCTTTATTCTTCATCAACGGATTCAATTACTGATAAACTAAAACATTTACATCACTAAACCAGTTAAATCTTCTGTCATATGATACAAGCAAAACATTTATCCATTCGCATTTATTAAAACAAAAATAGTTAAGTGACAGAACTTGCTTAAGCTTGGGACAACAACAGCAATGGGAGGTCGTTCCTCCCTACCAACTCCTGGAGAGAGCTCAAACAACGACTCCTTAGGACCCCCGAGCTTGCTCTGGTCTCCTGGCTGGAACTAGGTGCAGCAAATGTCAGATACCAGTCCTCAAATTCAGTATAAATCCAGAACTTATCAGTAAGTTCTCCCAGCTAACAAGCTGTAATAATCAAGTTACTGCAGCATTCCTCTCAGAACAACTTCCTTACTATTTTCCCCTTTTTTCCTCAATGAATTTTCTGAATATCAATCACCTGAATGAATTCTCTCTGGAAAATATCTGAGCAGCCTTAGCTCTCTTCATTGGGTACTTTTTAAAAGATTGCCTAGGTCTTTTTTGGGTTAGTTGTCATTTAATGAGCCACCTGCTCTGATCCCACTTTCTTGGGGGATCATGACCCCAAATATAGGGAAGTTGCCACCTGCAACTTAGGAAGTATTTGAGGATGCTGCCACTTGTCTTTTGCCTTCCACCTAGTTCCATCCACCAGTTTGACCAGTAGCCTCTTTTTAACAGCTCTCCCATGTTGTTGTCTCCACAATTTATTTATTAATAATAAAATATTATGAATTACATTCCACTTCTGTTGACTCTGCTGAGTCATCAGTTCCTACTTAGCATTAAATTTAACATAATATCTTAGGAATATAATTAAATAATTAACATTATTTTACAAAATTGGGGTATGTGACATGCACCTTGAGTTTCAATAGGAATTTTCTCACTCCTTGGGATAGTACAAAATAAGTTCCATATATTGATGGGAATATTTCTTTGATATCTTAAAAGGGTCATCAACGTAATTTGATTTAATTGTATATCGCAAAAGTTATGAATAAATTTGCAAGTGTACCTAGATTGGAGTGCACCCAACAAGGTGAATCGGTCTCATCAAATATTCTTAACACCATTCAACTATTATGAATGGAATCCACAAGTGGTGATTCTATTGTAGACTAAATACCTATACATAATCACTATGGGAATTGACATTGAACCAAACTTTGTTGTTTAAGAAAACAAAGTGATATAATTGAATGGGTGAAGCATATGGAGTGTTACACCTCTCTAGTTCTCCCAACCTCTTATTCCACATCAAATATGAAACAACTCCCAATTAAGTATGGATTGAGCTAGAAGGACTATTTTGGAAGAAGTATATGTTGTGAGGACATTAATTGGAGAATGAGCTCATCAGTTTGATCTAGAGAGGCTTTGACACAATCCATGATTTCTTCACCAAATTCAAATCACGTATACTATAACTAAAATGATGTGGTGTAGATAATAAGGAAGATAAACGTATTCCCTTAATTCAATCCAAACTAGGTCCGAAATACTTAGTTTTTGTTTCTACTTTCCATGCAAAAAAAAATCACACTTGAAGTTGCTTGAAAGAATCCTTCATTAGATGAATTTGTTGTTGATCTCACCTGTGAGCAAGATAAAATTGTTCAAATGGTTTTCCTAAATACAACAAAGGAACATGCACTTGCTACAAATTACGGAAATAAGAGTAGTAACAAATAGAAACAACATCCCGTCGGGGGGGGGGGGGGGGGGGGGAGGGTAGAGCAAGTGGTATAGTGGAATTGTTGAAATTGGTTGTAAATGGAAGGTCGTGTGTTCAAATGCCCCCCAAATTTACCCGTGCGCCATGGTTCGGGCCCTATGGATGCACCTAGGGGTATAGTGGTAGCGGGATTGGATCCCTGGACCCCGTGTCACGCGAGTACCAACCCATCCCCAGTTGTTGATTCCCCTAGTTACAAAAAAAAAAAACAAATAGAAACAACAAAGCAAAGGCACAAAGGACCAAGATCATAAGAAGGAGAAGGTGATATGCTCTTACTACAAGAAACCCAACCATGACGAACATGCATGCATGAGGAAGAAAATTAATTAGTTGACTCATCTTCTTGAACATGGAAATATCAAGGTACCTAACAATATCAAGAAGAACACATCGAAAGAAAAACCTAAAATGCCACAAGACTATAAAAGCGTAGGCAAGGAATCGACTTATGCACTTGTTGTTTTTTCTTCCTCATTATCTACACAGGTTCTTGATTCGGGAAATTCAAACCAAATGGCCTCATCAGAGGAAATATTTACTTATTTGGAACCATACACAAACTCTCCCATCTTAATAGGAGATGGTACACTAGTTCGAGTATGCAAGAAATAGACTATTGATTTAGATCATGGGAAATTTCAGAATGTATTGTGTGTACATCTTTTGTCCATCAATTGTCTTTCCATTTATAATATCACACATTCAAGTAGCAACAAAGGAGTGGTGTTCACACTTGACTTAGTAGTCATTACAAAATTAACTGATGGATTAATGGTAGGTGGCAAGGAAAAAAAATCACTAGTCTAAGTTATACATCGTTTCAATTTCATTCCAAAATTTGCTTCTACTATGCAGAATGATATAAATCCTACAATTTTGACTTTTGTTTCTACGGTTTCTTCCTCTACCACTTCAAATGATGATGAAGAGAAAGACGCTACAAATATTTCTAAGGATCCAACAACAATACCAAATTGGACACATTAGAAGCCACATGCATGCATTGTGACTCATGAGATTCTAGCACTAGCTTTTGAGTTGCATAGTCATGGAATTAGGTCCACATTTCTTATTTAGATGTGCTACACTAACAATGGCCTCAAGAAGAATGGAAAGGGAATCACACATCCCATTCAACCTATGATGAGAGCAACAAAAGTTGGACTTGGTTTTTTTGGGTCTTCATCAACATTACAAGCTTTCTCAATCCTTTTACCAATCATATTCAATTTTTCTAGCACTAGGTTCCACCACATCACACGACTCTTCTACTTTTGAGTTGAAAAAAGACACCTCTTACATTGCTTATTGAATCAACTTTGGAGCTATGACTACCAAATAGATCACCAACTTCAAAGCAATCTTTAACAATACTAGACTCTTCAACACTAGCTTCAAATTCTTCACCATCCACGTATCGATTTTCTCAACATTTTGATTGAAGGCATCATCATCCTCCTTTCCAGTATCCATAGTCATTTTCCAGTTCCTCTTCTTTCAACTCATTGACAAAGAGGCATATACAAAAATATCTTAGCAAGGTACCAACTCTGATGATTGTTTGTGGTTGGGATAAAGATACCATTGCTTGAGTTTTCTTCCTTTTTCTAGGGACAAGTGCACCTCACTTAGTAGTTATAGACAAATAAATCCACTTTGATGATGTAAATTCAAGTTAAATAACCTCACTTCGCAGTAATGGGTTAGTTAACCCACTTGGCTCTTGTAAAGCAAACTTAACTAGCCTCACTTGACAGTTATGGCCCAATTAACCCACTTAACTCATGTAAAGCCAATTTAACTACCTTATGAGGGCATGCTTGGCTATCTAGGGCACATTATCTTGAAATTACAATGATTCTCATGCTCATGCAAGCAATTAAACTTAACTTATTTTCTTTTATATACAATCGTTCATCTCTTTTGATGTATTACATTCAATATGTTAATGTGCATTACATTGTTTCTATCTTCTCTTCTTCTCTTATCTCAATTGTTAATTGTATTGCTTCTCAATTAGATTCTAAATTCTTTTACATCTTGATTAATCAAATCTCACAATATCCTTTCCCTTATATAAAATTCCGACCATAAATATAAATATAAATTATAATTTTTTTTTTAAATTATAAAGCAGCCTTCTTTCCATAAAATTGGTAATTTACTTTAAATAATCCACTATTTCTTATTTTTGAAGTGTAAACACCCACTTCATATCTTCAGGTACCCTTAATATATTATATTTTGTAAAAAAATAAATTATTAATAGATTCCACTATTTCTTATTTTTGAAGTGTAAACCGCCACTTCATTTCTTAAAGTACCCTTAATATTTTATATTTTGTGAAAAGATAATTTATTAAATAGATTCTTGCTTTGTATTTGTTGTCTTCTATCTTGTCCAAAATCTTAATACAAACAGATTCTCTCAAATAAAAATCTAAGCATCGTAGCTCACTTAACCACCCATGGATATGTTATAAAAATATTCGATTCTATGAAATAATAATCTAAAAAACTTGTGACTTATTATTACTTTATTATAGAACATTGTCACATATAATAAAGTCGTTGTGATAATGGAAACATAAAACAATGATTGCATGAGATTGTGTAGAGCCTTGGTAAGTAAAACAAATGATATGCTATGTTTTATTTCTCTTTTCCTGCCTGTTCTTGGAGGATTCAGCTGGCAGAAATGCATTCCTGGGATGATATGTTTAAAGGACACAACAGACTGCAAATATATCTGACCTGAATCTTCAGGGATGATGAAAAAGTCTGTTATAGAACAGACTTTGACACTTTATTTATGCTGATTGGATGGCTGTTTCAGATTGTATTCACTGTTCAGTATGATTTTGCTGTACAGTCTGTTTCTTGTTGTACTGTTTGATTGATGCTTGTATTTTTTATGATGTCCTTCATATGGCTGAAGGTGATGAGAATGGACTGTCATGAAATTCATGTAAATGTTTAATATGTCTTTTTGATTCTTATGAATATCAAAGACTGGTATTTTTTCCTCTGAAAAAAAAGTAAAACAAATGAATAATTATCATATAAAACAATGGAAATTGGATTGTTGCGTAGAGTTTAGATATTGATTTTAAGAGAAGGGAGAGGATATTTTATAGTTATAAGTGCAACTTCATCGAAAGTTCATCCAAGGTCGAGAGTAAGTAATTATATAAATTCAATTCTTTGTAGATGTTGTGTGTGATGAAGGTTTTATAGATACCAAAGTTATCGATAAAAATTTGTTTTGTATTTTGAAGTATGTTAGGTTTGTGGGAGATTTTTGAAGGGAAGAGTGGTGCTATGGTTTGAGAGTGACATTAGGGTTTCTAGTTGTGTAATTGTTTTTGAGTTCCTCTTTTAGATCCTCAAGAGTTTGAACTACACAGGTGTATCATCCATTGGATTGACTAGAATTTTGTGGGATTCCCGGTGGAGTCTTGGTTTTTTGTTTAACTCTGCTCTGGGATTTGACGTTATTTGTCTTGTTGGTGCTTGTGTTGTTGTCACGAGGTGCAGTATGTGGGCGCGGGGTTTATTAGTACCACTTTCACTGGTGGTGTGTATATATATATATATATATATATATATATATTCATGCTTTGATCCGGTCCACTGGCAGGTTACGAGGGACCACGTGTTGGATTTTGAAAGAGGCAGATAATACATGCTTCCATTTTCAAGGGTTCCACCACCTAAGGCAATTGTTGTGTCAAGATATGGGTTCTAGCATTGAATGTGACCTCGGGGGTTTATCAGATGAAGATGTGGCATCTGAGGATTGGTGGCTTCAAGAGGGTGTCATTCAACCAAATGAGGTGTATCGATAGATTTATATTCAACAACACCCTAAGTTACGTGGTGGACAAGTGGCCTCATGGGGGATAGTTGGCTAGTCCATACCTACACCTAGCATTTTGTTTTTGGTTGTGGGTAATGCGGGTATACCCTCCCACATGTTTGCATATGTGGGTTGTGGGGGTTTTAGCTCCAAGACCAGGTAAAAATATCCAAGAGGGAAAACAACCCATGGGGATATAACTCCCAGTAAGATATCCAAAAGAGGTCGAGGCTAGGCTGGTATGAAGACATCGTATGTTAGGAGGAAGGGAATTAAGAATAGGAAGTGGGAGCTACGAGAAGATGGTTAAAAGATGGTTCTGGGTAGAGATTTGGGGCTGGAGCATGTGGTGGGTATGTCACTCACCGCATTAGTGGAAAATTTTAGTTACAAGTCGATGAACATATATGAGATTGATGCATGAGATGAATAAGTGTGGAAAACCTGCTTCAAATATTGTTCGGAGATCTCTATTCTCTCTAAAGGGTGGTATGATTTCACATTTAACCAGGCAGAACATGCCACCTCGGTTTTGGGAAAGACCTTGTTAAAGGGACATGGGATCTTGATGCTTAAGAGATGGCATTCGGGGTTTGACCCCTGTACATAAAACATTTGTTATTGTCACATTGGGGTTCTTTTACCATACTTTCCGCTAACAATGTGGCACAACGAGACCTTTGTGGTAGTTGGGAATCACATGGGCCTTTCCAGCATGTGGGGGAAGATGTGCTAAAGGGTAAGGATAAGCGGATGGTGAGGATGCTCATGGAGATTGATGTTACGAAGAAATTTCTGGATGAAGTGGAGATTGAATGGAGGGATAGGTTGTACATTCAGAAACTTGACTATTAGGGTATCCCATTTAGGTTCTCCAGGTGTAAAGAAGTGGGACACATGCGGAAGGCTTGTCAATCCTCTAGAGCAGGACCGACTAGTGAGGATTGCTATGGTTTTCTATGGCGATTGGTCATCCGACGAGGCTGGTGTTTCTGATGGCCTGGACAAACAGGGACCTAATTAGTCCCCCACTAGGACGAAGGATAATGGAAAAGGAATACATGATATTCCCTCCATCATTGGTAAGAATCATGAATTGGATCCTTCTTTGTGTGATTAATTTACTTCTGAAGACATATCACATATTGCTACTAGCATGTTGCATGAGAAATTATTAGGGAGTGGGGCTGTATGGGTAGTGGGGTTTGGGTATATGAATATCCTAAGGAAATTTTGCAGAATACTTCTATGTCAGAGAATATAGACCCAAGATCACTTTGGGGTGGGACTAGGGATGAGACACGAGTTGGGTGGTATGTTTCTATTCCTTTGGAAAAATCCTTGTCTGCATTGGCTTTAGGGGGTCAATAGGAGGGCGATTTGGTGTGCCCCCTACACAATGGTGATGGGAGTGGTGTGGAGAGGGTAGATAATTGATTAATAGGTTCCAAATAGGGGGGAGAGTCGGCCCTTGGAGAAGATAAGTCCATTAAGGTGGGTTCTTTGGAGGATGTGTCTCCCCCATTATCCTTCTGCGATGTTGTGAAGAAACCTGCACTTCCCACATATGTGGGTAGTATTCATAAAGAAAATATGAAAATTCAACCTAAGGGGTTCTTTGTGGAAGGAGAATTTGTGGAGGGGAGGCCTATAGGGGGATCTAGAAAAAAAAAGATAGATCAAATCAAGGGAGGGATAGCCAAAAATCTCTCCTCACTGAAGACTAGGAGTGTACATAAAGATATTTCTAAATCAGATTCAGAGAGACTGGATGGGTTTAATAACTTGACTCCTATTTCCACTAACATTAGGGCCCTTAAAGAAAATAAATCCCTGACAAGGGATGAAAAAATAAAAATTACATCCCTCAATATACATGGAGTGGGTGGACACTCCAAAAATATATCCCTAAAAAGGTTCTTCATAAAACATAGACTAGATATCATTTTTGTCTAGGAGTCCATGGTTCCTGGAGAAAAGGATCGGTCTTGTTTTTCCCAATTTTTAAAGGGTTGGGAGATGGCTACTATTGAGCCTATGAGACAATCCGGAAGGATATTGACGACTTAGAAACCTTGTGTGGGGCGTTTTACTCCATATCAAACTGTGGACCGTATCCACCTTAAAGGAATGTTCACGAGTTTCTACATGGAGTTGAACTTATTGAATTGCTACGCTTCTTTCATTAATAAGGAAAGTTTTTGGAATCAGGTCAAGTACAGTGGCATGTTTTTGCTACCTTCTCTTATTATTGAGGGAGACAATAATCTCACCTTGGGGGCAACAAACTTCTTTTTATCTATGAACCTTTAATAACTTATTTCTATCTATGAACCTTGTGGATATTGGACTATCATCGGCCCAACCTGCATGGAGGAACAATAGACACAGGGACGATCCTATATAAAAAAGATTCGATCATTTTTTATTATTGTCCCTTTAATTAAGGTGATTGACAAGTATAGGGTGTGGGTGGAATGTGACTCCTTCCCTAATCACTCCCCTATTGTTTTGGAATTGGATCTTGATAGGAAAATCTGACTCTATCCTTTTAATTTCAACCATTCATGGTTGCAAGTTCAGGAGTTTAAAGATCTGGTTAGAGCGGAATGGAAGTCATATGATCATGGATCGACTATGAAGTGTTTGGATAATAAACTTAGATTACTTAAGAAGAAGGTTTTGGATTGGGAACATGCTCATAGAAAAGGGATGTAAAAGGATATGGTAGTGAGTGAGTGTGAAATAAAATAATTACAGGATGTATACAAAAGTGGCAGTTTCCCCCCATTGGTTCAAAAACACTTGGCAGAACTTAAAGTGAAAGGGATGCACATATTACTGATGGAGGAAGACAGACGTTAGTTAAAGAGTAGGGCCATATGGTTGGAACATGGTGACCAAAATACAAAAATTTTCCACCAATATGCTAATGACAAGAGGGTGTAGAACTCTATATGGGAAATAAAAAGAGAGGATGTAACTACTATTATAGATCTCCAATGGATTGAAGAGGAAGCAATTAATATTTCCATGATCTTTATTCAGATAAGGGGGACAATTTCATTATTGATCAAATGGATATCATACAAAAGTTCCCTTAGTTTTTCACTGATTAGGATGTACCATTGGAAAACCTACCAGTCACCCTTAATGAGATTAAGAAGGTATTAAAAGGTTTCTACAAATCAAGAGCCTAGGACCAAATGTATGGAATGTGGAGCTATTTATAGATTTTTTTGACAATATGGGACTTGGTATATTGTTGGCTATGGAGGAATCCATATCGACAGGTAAGATATATGAAGGGATAAATTCCACTTATATTTCCCTTATTCCAAAAGTAAACAACCCATGATCTTTCAGTGATTTCAAGCCTTTTTATTTATTCAATTTAATATATAAGGTTATCTTAAACATCATTGCAAAAATAATAAAACCTACATTATCTAAATATTTAATATCTAGAGAATAGTTCGGGTTCTTGGAAAATAGATAGATCCAGGATGTGGTTGGGGTTGCGCAGGAGACCTTCCACAACATTTAAACCAAGAAGAAGCATGCAATGGTACTTAAGTTGGATCTTGTGAAGGCATACAGTAAGGTGAATAGGGGTTTTCTCAGATCGATTTTTTTGCAGATTGGATTGGATCTGTCCTCTACAAATTGGATCATGGCGTTTGTGCAATTCACTAGCTATGTAGTTCTTAACAATGAGTCCCCTACAAACTTTTTCACGGGTACAAGGGGGTTTATTTAGGGATGCCCTTTGTCTCCCTACTATTTCTATTGATCATTGAATTCTTGAGTAAGTTTATTGAAGAAATAAGAGATAAGGGAACTATTGAAGGTACCAATATATCTACTATTATCATAATAACACATCTTTTGTTCATTGATGATGTTATGTTATTCGAAAATGGCACACTGGATGAATATAAAGTATATAAGAGCATCCTGGACAAATTCTATAATGCCTCTGGAATGCTTATCAGTGACAAGAAATCTATCATTTTGTATCATGGGGTGGAAGAAAACGTATTATAGCAAATTAAATCTTTGTTCCCATATTGCTTCAAAGACATTGAGGAAGGAACAAAATATTTGGGATATACTTTGAAGCCGAATAATTACTCTGCAAAAGATTGGTTATGGCTAGTAAACATATTTGAATTCAGAATCAATCATTGGTGTTTAAGATGTCTATCAATGGGGGGGAGACTGACCTTGATAATTTTAGTGTTGATTAAATTTTCAGTCTATTGTATATCGTTATGAAAGGTGCCTAAATCCATTATTTGGGCCATCAATCACAAAAATTTTAATTTCCTTTGGAAAGTCTCCAACGACAAGAAGAAATTTCATTTGTAGTGGTGGGATATCATCGCCCAACCACATTCATTGGGGGGATGGGGAATTAGAAATATTTGCAAATTTGCAAATGCTTTAGTGGCTGAAAGTATAGGATGAGCACTTTTTATTGATAATATTTGGCATAGAGTTTTATGTGCTAAATACTTTAAAAAATATGTGATTGAACAATATATTTGTTTGCCTTCTAAGACTAAAAGAGGTGCTTCCAACATTTGGTGTGGACTTGCTGAAGCCTTTAACATTATGGGATAGTGGTTAGCATGGATTTCTGGGAACTGGGATTCCATAAGAATTGGATTGGATCCAATGGTGGGAGGCCCGAAAAAACTTGAATTGTCCCGAGAGCTAGTACAAAGCTTACATTATATGGGATATCACTTACTATATCAGGTGGCCAAAGATTCAAGCGATGGATACATTGGTACATAATGGATGAATTCGGCTGACCTTAGTCTAGAGGAAACCAATAGTAATGAATGGGAAGATTACACATGAGTGTTGATGGGAGGAGGTATATCATTGACAGAGGAGTCATGTAGACTTAGGTGGACATGGAACAAAAGCACAAGAGACATTACAACAAAATCAACATACTCAACTGTTTGGAAAGAATATCATCGGTCTAGTATATGGTGGCATACACAAATATGGATATTGGACTCCTCTTTGAAATGCAAGATTTTATCCTGGTTATCTTTGAATAACATAATCCTTACATGGGACAACATTGTCAGAAGAGGTTATTTTGGACCTGGGATTTATTCTTTATGTTTTCAAGGTGAGGAAATAATTTCACATATCTTTATTGACTGTAGGTTTACTAAACTTGTATGGGAACTTCTACAACATTAAACGCCCTTTGAATATGTATGGAGAGGTGTGATTCACTGAATATATGCTTAGATAATTGGATTATGAAAAACAAGTTACTAATACATATGCTGGTAATAGTTTACTGGAAAATATGAAGAACACATAATCACTAAATATTTGAAGGTATTGCTCCTAATATTCATATTATTGGTAGAAGAATTTGGGCGTCCCTTTTGAATAAATAAGCACCAAATGAAAAATATAGGAACCCTCTCAGGAAAATTCATCCAACTCTTCCTTAGGACTATTGTAGAGGGTTTTTCGATGGAGCATCTCAATGCAAGGTATCAACAGGTGGGCCAGGGTGGTCATATGGATCATGGACAATGTTTTCTATAAAATAGCCTTGAAGTGTCTCCCTGGTACAAATACAAGATCTGAATTAATTTCCCTTTGGCTACTCTTATATTGCTCTAATAGATTTGTATTAACAGATATCAAAGTGTATGGAGATTCTAAAGTAATTATAGATTGGATCAATGGAAGGAATAGACTACAATTGATATCTCAAAATGGATGGATGTTTAAAATCAAAGCATTGATATAGACTTTATCTAGTATCAGTTTTGAACATATATACAAAGAATTTAATAAGGAGGTTGATTGATAATGTAAAAAAGCTCTTGACCTATAGGAAGGGATGATATACCAACAGACTTTCCAGGAGGACATATTAGTTGAACAGGGACAGATAAAGATCTATTAGTGATAAGGATTCTATAGGATCGGAATCAGCTCCACACATATGCTCAGTTCATCATATATCCTTCATCTCATGCATAGCTACAACATGATGGATAATTTTGGAATATCCCTCTTTGAAATGATTTTTTACTAATATAGAACATGCATTATTTATTTTTGATGGGTTAACAGTTTGTTTGCATGTTACAGAGATACCATGAAGAAAGCATTTTGAGTTTCAATAACTTATTGAAGCAGATATATGCCCAACAGGATTATAACTATAAGATTTATATGTAGCAGATAGATATTAGTATTTGTTTTGGCTATTTTTTTTCATGTATTAGAGATATTTTGACTTGAATTGTTTGTTGATTGTGGATCTATATGATGGACTATCTGGGGACCATATGAGACAATACTTTGGACTATATGATGTAGTTTTTACTATCTTGAGGTCTATCCGACAAGACTATTTTAGTTGTTGTAATATTTTATGACCAGATGGATTGTTATAGCATGATTTTCCACACATTATGCATCATTCCTTGATGGCCTACCATGTCCCTTTGCAGACTCACTATACATTATCCTTGATGTTCAATGGAAACCCTAAAATTACACTTTTGAAGATACACGCGGGTGAGCAGTTATACAACCCATGTACACACGCGCGTGAATAGTTATACAACACATGTGCACATGCAGTGTATAGTTATACAACCCACACACATTGGGTTTTGTGCTCAAAACAAAAAATATTTGGAGTTTTCCTCATGAAGTAACAAATAACTTGATCCTCGGCCTTCCATATCCCTGGAAATGCTTTGATTCAACCCTCCATTTCCCATTTGAGGGCTATATATTGAGACATCGTGAAGCATTGGAGGGGGATAAACTTTGAGAGTTAGGAAACTATAGCAAAAATTTTCCCCGTTTCCATATGCTTGAGACTGCATCCCTTTATCCTTGTTATAGAGCTCTTTATGTTCATCTCCCAAGCTCTCCATTGTCTTTGTGAGCTTGCCTTGGTAGTGAGGATTGAAGGGGTGGAGGAACTTGGTTTCTCGGTTCCGATGAGTTGCCGACAAAGGTTGTCACTTTGTACTTCTGTTTGAATGAATAGAAATACATTACACATATCCTTTACACAATAAGTTCATGATTTTAATTACGCATATCCTTTCTTTTTCAATTTCGATTCAATAGATTTTGTGCTATAGCAATAGTTCTAAAATTTCAAAACAAGTTATTGGTAATATCACACGATCCCTTCAAGACTAATGTATATATTTGCAAAGCCTAAATATATCAAGGTGTAAGGACATTGTCACCATGTGGCTCTTGTTATAGATGAAAATCATTCTTCATTCAATGTTATTAATTAAAAGTAATATATATTTGTTAAGATTAATTAATCCTCCCTTGTCCATATATAGACTAATTCATCATCTTTCCTAACTTAGGGAGACATTATTATTGTACTAGAGTGTGGGGAACACATAAAGAGGTTAATTGCTACTTACTGCATGTGCATGCATGAGTTAATGTGCCTCTAAGACCAATCCCTACATTATAGGATCCCACTATGAGTGCCACCAGCAACCTCCATTAGTTGGTTGTGGTAGGTAAGATTTTATGCTGAGTCAACCTCCCGTTACAATCAATTAGATCACTCTCAGTTAGCCTAGCGCCATTTTTTCATGCATGCAAGGAGACTTGGGTCCTTTTTCCCACCTAACTCATTAGTTAACTGATTGTGGTTTGATTTAGACATCTAGAGTTAGACTAGTGAGATCCGACAGTGATTTAGACACAATGAGTTAGCCAATCAATCAGGTTTAGTTGGTAGATTTGAATCTTATCCACATGATTTGAATTCTACTTATTGTAACACCATTGTTTACTGATTGAATGAATGAAGATTAATGTTGTAATTAACTGATAAATTCTTATCATATTTATCTCAAATTTGTCTTGTTTAGTGTACAGTTTTTTTTATAATTCCACTTCTCAATTGCTCTCATTTGCATGTAGATTAATGGTTCACAAGTTTAACAATATTATGATATAGCAGTGGTCTAAACATGCTACAATTCATACTTTCTTAGATTATATTTCCTGACCATTTTTGTTTGAAATTTGGTCATAAATTGAAAAGAATTATTGGAATTGCAAATATAAGTTATTGAGATTACATCCCTTCCACTTCTTACGATATGAGCCATATGGCTTGCTCAGAATGCGAGTCTTTTCGAGGATAGATCTATATTTCCAAACCAAGTTTCCACTCAGGCTTGTGCTTTGGCACCATGTTACAAATCAACTAGTTCCTTCAAAAAACCCATAGTTGTTGGAGAATTAGACTGGAACAAAATGCTCCTGTGGGGATTCTTCGATGGAGCACATTAGGGCAAAGGGGAAATTTGTGGAATTGGAGGAGTTTTACTTTTGAAGGAGCTGCACTATCTAGAGTTTAGTGCTTAGGTGGGTAGATGCACTCAAAATCGAGTGTAACTTATCACTCTCCAGGCCTTATTAAAATTGGCTCTTAGATACAATATCCCACAACTACAAGTATTTATTAAGATTGGCTCTTAGGTACAATATACTATAGCTACAAGTATTTGGTGACTCCTCTTTCATTATCAAATGGATACAAAATGAGCAAGGTGTGTTGGGCATAACTATTCAAACTTTCATTTTTCATATGAAAGAAGTGTCCTCATTTTCCAGTCATATTACCTTCAATCACATATACGGGGAATTGAATATGAGAGCATATGCTCTATCCAAGGATAGTTTGACTCAAGATACCAATTTGTTGCATATCAAGGAGGTGAATGGGGACCTGCACAACAAGTTTACAAACAATTTTTAACATACAATTCCTCTAGCCTTCTTTGTGGCTTTTGACATCTTGTAGTCATTACTGGAAACAATGGATTGATAGTATTAAACATGTTTCTAATTTTTGAACTTTGTCTACCAAGGCTTATATGGAATGACATAACGAAGATATCCTATTCCCTCTTACATATATAAAATACAAAGAGTTTTTATTTTATTTTGTATCTGTAATCAAATCTTGAACAATTTTTTGATTAGGATTTCTAACGAGCTTTTAATTTCAGTCTTCCTTGAAAAGTGCAGCAACACTTGCATAATGTATTTTATATTCTAGTTGAATATGATTTTTTTTCTCGAAAAAAGTTGTTTAGATTACACAACTTGGGTGAAATATGGGTATCTGAGGGGTGATGAATAAATTTATCCATTAAAAATGCAATTTAAGTAATGTAAAATTGTAATTTGACTAAAAATTTATAGCTAAATTCAAATAATAATAACAAAAAAATCCAAAGCATATGAAATTTAGACTACTTAAAATATATATGATTGATCAGTAATAAACACCTTGCTAACATATATACCATTGGATCTCAATATCCAACAATAGATATACCAACCAATGACATTAAATGTTCTCATGTACTTATTAATCCCCTAATAAACATCTTGCAAATTATTGTTGTATACACTAAAACATACAATGTGGATTTTGAAATAACTTTAAACAAGGCTACATTGGTAGCGAAGTCCCTGACAATAGCATGAATAAATCAATGACGTTGTCTGCGTTGGTGTATTGCTTGCATCTATGCCCTACCAACAGTCTACAGGTTCTGCTACGCCTTGCTCCTACGTGGTTAAAGGTTGAAACTCACATCTTCAGTAACTTATCGAAGAAAATGGCAATGAAAATGGCTTATTTATAAATTTATATTTTGTTGGTATCTACTTTCTTCCATAAAACAAATTGCCATTATCATGGCCATTCCTAATCTTTTAACTAAAGTGAAGCAGATCTAAGTTGTATTGGACTCTATGTATGAAGAACATGCAAATTTTATATGAATTTATTATATTAAATCACATTCCTTTCCATAAAAAACTGAATATTTTCAAAATATTTGTGCTTTGATCTAACTTTTGCTTGTCAATTAGTAGATATGCAAGACAATCAATGCAAACAACTACCTTTGTATGAATTATCCATAGTGCAGTGTTTGTTAATAAGTTCATGTTCTATAAGTGACCTTTGATGAGATTGTATTTCCATTTCATCGAAACTCCCATCACCAAAGTAACTTTAGGTCATGTTAAAAGACCTTTATTATTGCGATAAATTTATCCTATATGACTGTTGCAGTTGCAACTGTTTTCCCCAAATTTCTTAAAATTTTGGTCCCCTCCTCATGATTTAGCGTGGTTTTTAACTGTTTGGATCCTTGAACCTTTTGGTCATGCTTGATTTTTGATGGTTTCTTTTTGAAGATTATCTTTCGTCCTGGTTTTCAGAAATTGCTCATGTTTGGAATTGTTGTAGATTGCAGATTTAGAGTTTGTTTTGCTGAGTTGAAAATGGGTCAGGCCTTTTGTCCTTTGCAAAATGTTGTTTCAGAGGTGAAACATTTTCAATCGCTGCCAATTTTAAGGTTTTTTTCACTCAAATCGGAGGCTGTTGTCCTTTTTGCTTCCGCCGTTGTGGCTCCCAAAGTGGCTAGGCACCCGAAGTGTAAAGCGCCCTGCCCGTCGATGGGTATCAGTCTTTTAGTCACTTGTCCGTAGTTGTTCTCCTTCTGCCGTTGCGGCTCCCAAACCAGCTAGCTACCCGAAGTCTAAAGCGCTCCGCTCTCCGATGCTAGTCGCATGTCCATAACCTTTTTGCTTCCGCCGTTGCGGCTCCCAAAGTGGCTAGGCACTCGAAGTGTAAAGCGCTCCGCTCTCCGATGCTAGTCGCGTGTCCGTAGTCTTTTCTCTTCCGTCGTTGCAGCTGTGAAAAGATTTCATCTTTCGATGTCGACATCCTTTCGAATTTCGATTGAGACCTTTCTCGCCCGCATCTTAGGTCTTATATTTCCCGACTCCGATAGGGTTAAGCGGTTTCGCAGTGCCCGTCACTTTTAAGACCCGCTCATGCGGTGGTGAATGAATTTACCCTTTCGGTGTGAGTATTTTTAGCTGCCAATGAGTTTGCCGTTTTTCGTCGTGGATGATGTCTGTCAAGCCTATAGGTGGATGAGGTAGTGGGGTCAACGTTTGTTAAAATTCTCAGATCAAGTGGTGCACCTGGCCATTTCTTGTGGATTAGTCATTTAGTTGGTTTAATTTTGGCGTTTTGTTTTAGAATGCAATCCCAGTGAATGATGCACATTGATTAACTGCAGAAAGATCCAAAAGACTTTTCATATTGCCGCGGCGCGAAGGTACCAATAGGAGACAGGATCTCAAGGGGCGCGGGCAAAGTAAAAGACAAAATTGAAAGCAACAAAGGTGCAGATCTGAAAGGTCTGTCAGTTACTCAGCCGATAATGAGCTTGCGTAGAAAATATGAAAAGAGGGATATGAAACGTTCGAAGAATCGAAAAGTCACACGTTTGGGGGGAACCCAAGCGGTCTACTGTTTTTGTTTAAATATTTAAAAGTTAGAAGTTACATGGGATTTTTCCCTCTCAAAAACTTGTAAACTATTGCTTGTAAGAGGAACTATTTCGTTTTACAAACCAGAGACTGCAAAATTTTGCCTATTGGAGAAAGTGCTAAGTGGAATGTATCAATGTGATTAAATGAGCAATATTGAATGTGAACTATTTCGTTTTCAACTGTGTCTCATTAGCTGTAAGAGCATTCTAACTTCCTGAACCTATGTTCTTGTTTGAATGTTCTTCAGTATATTTTATGATGTCTTCCACCATGAGTAATGGGGTTTTAACTGCTGATGAGCTATCTTATCATGTATACTTTTATTCATGTTTATATGTTTGGTTATAAGAACAACTATCTGTGATTTGCCATAACACATGAACAGTATTGCATTACTCATGAATTAATCCAGCTCTCTAGAGATAGTTTAGTTGGTATCTAGTTTCTTGCATGATTTGGATGCTTGTGAGTTCTAAGACGAGAGGTAAGAACCTGCGCATCACATTGTGACTACTCTTTGCATCTTTATCACCCTGCATGGTTAATTAGGCACGTGCATATCATACATTAAGTCAAAAATACAAAAACATACGAGACTGGGCCACAACTGGTAAACCCTTTTGTTACTTAACCTACGGTAGCCGGACCGCAAACCGGACGGATTCCCTACACCAAATAGTCACGAGCTAGTTGGGAACGTTGACTGGGGAGAATCCCTTGCTATTGTTGCCTACGAATTTCCAGGCATCAACAATGACAAATCTTAAGATGATACAGACTCTTATGCAATATGCAAAGTGATTTAAGTTCTACTTTTAGTTACCCATAAACCAATTGTCCAAAGTCTTCACAATGCTATAATTTGTCTAGTGAAAATAAGTTTGAAAAAATTGATTTGAATTTTGCTTAGTTGTAAAGCAATTTACTATCTTTGTTAATGGAATTTTCTTTCTATCAAGAAAATACTATTTTCACCTATAATACTATGTTCGCCAATTTTCCTATAAGTTGAGCTTGGATCTTCTTTTTGTTGCGGAAAATATAGTAACAAAAAATTGTTTTAAAACAATGTTAAGAAGACCAATTTAAATGGGAAATATACACCCTAAATTGAAGTCATCACTTTCCATCCTCATCAAGCATTCCTTCTATTTATCGCAAGAAGCATCACAAGGGAGCTTAGATCTTGTTCGATGCCACTTGAATAAGAAGTTTACAATAAATCTCATTTATGCACTACCTTATAACAAACACTCATTTATGGTCTACCTTATATCATAACAATGCTCAACAAACCAATAGAGCATTCAATAACATTGCAAGAGATAACAGCTCGATATGTACTATTTCCATCCTTCCATCAATAGTCTTGTCAATGTGTGAATACCTTGGGCATAAATAAGGTATGCCCTATCTAGCCATAGTGCATTCTTTTCAATAAAATATTTTTATTTTTAGAAAATGGTTAAAACAAGCAAATTTGGCTAGGGTTCATTCACAATAAGCTAATTACACCAGTTTTTTTTTTGGGCCAATTGGATTTTTTGAATTTATTTTTTAATTCGTCAAGATTACCTATACTAGCCATATTCAAAGCCATAAAATATTATTCTATATGCAACGATTCTAGGATAAATGGAGTTGATCTTGGTATGTGTCCTATGCAAACTGAAACTCAACAATGCTTTATGATTTGTCCATCGTGGTGATTGATCATTATGTATTGAAGCATGCTTTCAAACCTACATGTCATTGGTGGCAACATTTTTTTAAAATATCATTTTGAATTCATGACAATGTGCTTTGGAGAAGTGACCCTTACTATTACAATTGCCTTTGAAATTAATATAATAATGTATTTTTTGAAATCTCCTTCCTCCACCTTTGTTGAAGTTAAGTGACTGAAGATAGTAAGTGTTTGGGTGTTTGCTTTCTACGTGTCAGACTCATGATATGGTCTTCCAGGTATACATGTCCATTACCTACCTCATCCCTACCTGACATCATGCTTCTGCATTTAACAACCCTTAACATGCCATTTGGATGGGTTGTGTGCATGGGTGATAGTGGCCATGTGGAGGTGCTAGGGTTATGTTTTTATCAATGAAACCCTCTCTTCCTTTTACCCAATGGCCTCATGCACCTCCCTTCACATTCCCACTTATGACTAATGGATGGTGATATGAAATAGATGGCCTTAACACCATAGGCATGCATAAAAACTGTAATACCCTCTTTAGCCCTACTTTGTTGTAATCAAAATATAAATATGTAAGCATTGAAAGCATGATACCATGTCTGTGTGAAAGCATGGTGGTGTATGTTGTAAATTTAAATGACAAATAAAGAAAGTAGACCTAGGAGATGAAAGGCATGATACAACTAAATGATAGGGGCACAAAGTCCTTTGGGAGGTGAGGTTGATGGTTGTGAAGCCATTAGAATCTAGTTAGTGATGACGGGAGTTATCTTGGTGCCTTGGATACCGAAAAAACAGTCAATTATTGATATTCACTTAAGGGACTAACCTTGTAGGATTTTCTTTTAAGAAAAGTGGGACTAACCTTGTAGGATTTGTTCCATAAGCTGATAGTGAGCTCCTATGACCTAATAATTAACATAAAGCTAATTATTATTAAAACTATGCAAGATTAAAATGACAAAATCAAATCTTAGTATAGAAAGGAATTACTATGTTTATAATATTATTAATTCATTATGAATACATGATTAATATATACATATACATAATAGAAGATATCTCTAAAGCCTAGGCCTCTAGTGAAGAGGGGCCTAGTTTGTTTTGTATTTTAAAAACCTAATTTGTAATCAATTCCACATTTAAATCACGATGTACTCAAGGTGAAGGAGATACTTCTGTAGGTTCTAAACATGAAGAGGTACATTTATATATAAGCATTAGACTATGAGCATACTATTTAACAAAAAGGTACAATTTTTCTCTATAATGTTTTGAATGATAAATATTGGTAAATATATTAAAAGAAAAGGAAAACACTTGAAATGAGGATACAAATAGGTTCTTTTTGGTAAGAAGATATTTAAAATTTTAAATAATTGTCTCTAAGAATAGAAACTACCATTGTTATGTATATTATGTATGGTAGAGGGACGTATTATTATTAGAATTAGCATGATGCATTATCATGTGAAGTAAAAAAATGTTTGGAAGAATGCCTTGTAAAGACCAAAACACTAATGATGTAATATTAGTAGGTGGAGTCATTTAATATAAAATATATTTATATACTCTTAACTTATTCCGCATTCGGAACAATGTATTATTTGAATATCTCAACTAACTTGAGAAACGAACGCCCCTCTAAAAAGGAGGAGGGCGATTCATTATGGGGTTGGTTAAGGTTTGTTGGAGGCGGTGATCAAATTCTTGATGGGGATCTTCTTGAACATGGATAGTTTTTTTTTTTTTTTCCTATAGGGGATGGGCAACTGAGGAGCTTGGAGCATGGGCACAGGGAACGGGTCATACTGTCACTATTATAACCTCTGGTTTTCAATATGTGCTTATAGAACATTGAAAGCGGATAAACTGAGTTTCGAACCTGGGTGGGGCGCTTATGTTGGAAAGTCAATGATCTCCAGTGCGGGACGCCCGTTGTTCGGTCTAGCCGGATGGGCTCTCTTGAACATAGATAGTTATCAAACATGAGATTCAAACTAAGAGGTTCTTCTCTTTGGGCTTTAGATCCTTTAGAGAACCAAGGGCTTCCCTCATGGTTTTACTGTGGGTCTTGAGATGTGAGGGTTGAGCGTCTTTTCTTCATTAGTAGCATAATTCGAATATGGATATAAATAATACTATATGGAAAAAAGTAAATAACGAAAAAAAACCGATACTAATAAAATAATGAAGTAGACTTCTTACATATAATAACTTAATTAAATATACACCAATTTTAATATAAATTAATGTATATCTATATACTAAAATTAAACATATTTAATATTTTTAAAATAATAATAGATATCAACCATTAAATATTAAACATAAAAAACATTCATTTATTTTTAAACATTATTTACAATCAAAATTACTACTGAAAAAACAATATATAATGCATTTAGTTATTATTAGTAATTATTTTAATAAGAAATTTTTACCATTACGAAGTGAATTAAGAAGAATGAAACTGAATGATAACTATTTTATAATGTTTAAATAATTGAAATTTGGTTTTTTGAAATAGGCTTTCAATTTTCAGCTAATAAGAACTAGTATATGTATTACATCTACACCCAGTATTACATTTACACCAAATAAATATTCGACGAATTTTGAATTGTTTGAAATTTCCGTACACATATGCTAAATATCGTATTGTGTTTATGTAATATTCTGATTTTGACCCTATTGTATTAAAATTGTACATGATGTAAATATCGTTATTAAACCATAGCGAGGAGCTCAAGGCCAAGGCCCTGCCGTCGATTTAATGTTTTATGTATCGGCAATTAAAATCAATGCCTATGGTTCTCGTGCTAGCCATGCACAATATAAATTGAGACATCATGTGAATATGCAATTTAATAAAATACCCACAACTGGTTATGAAATGCAACAAGAGATGGGGGCATGATTTTCACAAGGAATAGGGAGGGGAATTATTCAAACCCTTGAACCAATAGTGTTAATCCAAATGTCAATGAGAGAACCCATAAACTCTCAACTACCCATTTTGACTTATGCATCCAATCATTTAATTCTTCCAAGAGTTGGTTGAGACAGTTAATGCATTGGGAATGGAGAGGTATGGCAGTCTTCATGTATGGGCAAGCCATCAATTCTAGGAAATCATATTTTTGCTTGTGGGGCAAGAAAACACCTAGAAATGTGTGCCCAATCCATTCCTCACCAATGATTTTCACTTCCTCACGCAACTAGAGCTAGCTGGGGCGTTTTCTTCACTTTTTTTTGCATTTCCTTCATTTTCGATGGCTGGAAATCCGTTTTTGTGTTGCATAGTGGATGAGAAGAAGATATTCACGATTTGGGGGTTTATAGAGGTTGTTTCTGCCCTTGTAAGGCCCATGAACATTTCCTGAAATCGAATTTGCTCTCCTGGGGTTGATTCCCCATCTACCATTTCATTTTTGGTTGCCCACGACTTCTGAGACTAATGGAAACCCATCTTGGGCATCCCACAACCAAAACGTATTTTCTTCACACCCAACACTTGTGTTTTGTTGTTATGTGCATCCTTGTTTTGGTCTAAACTACAAGTAAGAATTAGGAGTGGAAGAGGACTAGAATTGGCTTGATAAACCTAGTGAAGAGAGGAACCTCACAAAATATCAAAAGGGGCTAGCTACTCTTCTATGCACACCTTGGAGAACACTAGAATGGAAGGTATGGCCTAAGGGATTGTGTAGCACTAAAGGGAATACTTCCTTGTGTCGGGTGTGTAGGCATTGTGGGGGCCAAGCTAGATAGATCTTGTAGAGGTATCCATAGCTCTATGGTTGAGCTCACTAGCTTAGCAATTCTTCCTTTCCACTACCTTAGCAGCATGATAAACCCATTTGTGGATTGGCTTGGCTGAACCTTGGTGTGTATTTGGCTATGTGTGGGTTTGATGTTCCATTTTTCCTTGTAGAAATTATGCCCAGCTTGGGGATGGCAGTTGTGTTGAGAGATTGATGAGCACAATTGGCCTATGGTTGGGTGGAATGTTGCAGTGACATAGCTAGTTGCTCGAGGTAGTTCATTTTCAAGATAAGTACTCTCTTGTGTTAATTCTACGATGTACTTGTTTTAAGAATTATCATGAATGTATTAAATGTTTGCTAGAGGTTCAATTAGATATTTACTTCCACTGTATTTTCATGTATTATACATTTGCATATGTCTTTTACTTCCAATGCATTTTGCTTATGTTCATGGGGCTAGATGCTCGGTCCTAGTGTCGTCGCGTCCTCTCCATCATGCTAAACTGACGAGAGGGGGGACGTGACCGTTTACTTTGCATCTGCGAGAAGAGAGGAAAAAAACCCCTCCATAGAGAAAGCGACTTTTATTCTCTTATTTGATGAACTATTACATCATCAAATAAAGAGGAGCTAGCCCCTTAAAGATTTAGTAGATACTATGGCCCAAATTAAATTGGTGACTTTCCTTGAGGAAATCTCGTTTTCCAAGTTTAAAAATTGTCTCAATAAATCTAATTCTACAATATGAAGAGTGTGATCCTCTCTCAGAGAGAATCAATTCCATATCCTTTCCCATGTATTATGTATTTTATTTAGTATTATGTTAAAATATGCTCTCCTCTATATGAGAGCCAACCCATTTTTTTGCAAATGTTGTATTGCTAATTTCCAAAGAGGTGAGATGGAACGGCCTTAGAAGACCAACTCCATCACAAATAATGACTATGTATTTGGTTAATACGTTGAAGGGATGGAACAGCCTTGTAAGATACTCACTCCTCTTTTTATTCCTTTACATAGTTAATGTTAAATTTACATTTATTCCAATGCTTCCAAAGGATGGAACTGCCTCATTAAGAGGGTGGACTTCCTACCATCCTTACTAAGTGATGGTTCTTTTAATAACATGATAAATAAGGGATTTCTTAGTAACATAATAAGAAGTATATTGTGTTTAATGTTGAATGAATTCATGATATTATGATATTATCTAAGTAGAGCCTTAGGTTTTAAAGAGAGTCAATTTTTAACTATATTTTTTAGAGTAACTATAAGTTTATTTTTAAAATTAAGTTGAGAAGACTTGAGATAAATCGTAATATTATTATGTAAATAAATAATGGTTTTAAAGAGAGTCAATTTTTAACTATATTTTTTAGAGTAACTATAAGTTTATTTTTAAAATTAAGTTGAGAAGACTTGAGATAAATCGTAATATTATTATGTAAATAAATAATGGAAGTAACTAGTTCTCAAAAGTCTACTCTTAATTATGGGTATAATGGTAGTTGAATGTTTAAAAGTCAAATAAATTATGAGGTAAATAATTACAGAAGTATTTAATTTATGGTGAAGGTTTGGTTCTTGGAAAGAGAGTTGGTTTATTCAATTTTTTTTATATAAATTGTTAATAGACCACATGTTGGCATGGAAGCCAACTTTGTTAAAGTTATTTATATAATGTTCGTAACCCTTGTCTTAGTCATAAGAATTATGAAGCTTCCTTGGTGGTTTAGCTATTAGAGCAAAGCTAAATTTATGAGGGATTTTGTGAGAGTATGAAGAAGAAAAATCACAGTGGATGCACTGCAAATTGTATTCCTTGACAAACTTTTGTGGGCGTAGCCCATTTTTTGGTGAACCACGTATATTGGTGTCCCTCTTATATATGTGTTTATGTGCTTTCTTTCCTTGTATTGTTTTATGTACGTATAATACTGTTCTACAGCCTTGTCTTATCAATTGACTAAACACTTTAGAAATGATAATTCATTTGAAATAAAAGAGTTAAATATAATCAAAGAAAGTTGTTGGTATTACGAGGATTTTGTTCACAAATTAGTATAAAGTTAAAGGCATTTCGATGTTGAAAGTCTATTAGGATACATATGTTTACCTTGTAAAATAATTACTTTGGTGTGATCAATAACATAAATAATTGCAAGTGATTCTCACAATTAGCTTAGTGATGGGTATTTATCTTGAGTATAAAAAAAAGATGAAATGCTTATGGAGTACACTTCTTAGGGTCATGAATAATAATTTAATGGAATGTTTGTGTTACATCAAATTATATGGCCTCTATTTAGTTGAGAACCTTAAATTATTACAAGTTAAAGATCCATAGAATTATGCATTTTCTTACACATAAGAATACTCTTAATGAGGATTGTAACGACTTTAAGATCTTGTCATTAATAGGACTAATATAATTAGGTTGTTGATTAAAGATTGTAAATATATGCTATTGATATGAATTGAAGTGTGCCTCTTATGTTTCACTAGTTAGAAATAAATAATGAATAGACTTTTAAATAGAGCAAATTTACTTAATGAGATGATAGTTTTGTATCCCTACACTCTTGATGATAGATAAACCATGGCTAAGGATTAATGATTGAAATGATAAGTTTAACTAAATAGAACTACATGTGTACCATAAGAAGACAACAACCTCCATCTTCTGGTTAAGAGTTTCAAGTCAATATATGTTGAAAGATGTTTAAGGAAAATTTTAATTCCCCACTTCAATGATCATCATGAGGTGGAAGATGGGATGTTACAACAACACAAGACATTGAAAATATCGTGCACCAAATATCCTATATACAAGTGCTTTTGCCATCCACACAAGTTGGAGACATGGTGGTCCTGGTCTAATCAATAGACTATGCTTCACAATACTGCTTTTTCATGCTCAAAGGACCCCACCCACCTCAAAATCAATATGGTTAGTATGATATTGAATGAATGCATACATATCAATGTAACATCTAATTAATATATTAAAGATAATTGTGTCTCTGCACCAGAAAGTTACTATAAGCCATTAAGAACGAGCTATTTGTGTTGTTTTTGCAGGGATCTATCATGCAATTCATTGAAAGGAGTGATTCCACCCTTTATTGGTGAATTAGGCATCCTGCGATTCTTGTAAGTAGGATCCCATTGGCAGTTTTTTCTTTCTATTTTTGGTAAATTTTAATTAGCAATCAGGAACTACAAAATACCACATAAGGTAGCAGCTTGTTTTCATTCATAAAATTTAGTGTTTGAGCACTTGGGCGTGGCATTGCTTTGTAACTTATTAATTTGTGGAGGAGGCAAACTAGTATGTACACCAGAAAAGACCATGAAGAGGCACACCAACTTCTAACAGAAAATGTGGACCATATTCTATTTAAACAAAATTTTGAAATTCGTCAGGAAAGTGAGAGAACTCGAGCTATCATTCAACTTTGAAAGCAATGCAAGTTGAAAACACATGGACACTACCATTTCATGTTTTAAATGCCACCAATGAGTACCTTTTACAAAGTTTTTTTCCCATTAAAGTTGTAATGGTTTATCGCATTGTAGTAGACATTTCTTACCTAATTCCAGTACTAGATCTCATTGCAAAGCTATCAATAACATATATGGATTCAATTGAGATTGTTCACAGGTTGACTCCATTGCATCGTGCCCTTTGTTGAAGTTTGATTATGGGGTGATCTAGGTACTTTCCGCTCCTTCAAGCAATGATCTCGATCCTTCAAACAATATAAGATTCTAAATATTACTTTGCATGAGGAAGCGATGGCGATGAAGCAAAAAGACGATGAGACGATAAGATTAAAAAATCTTATTACCATAAATACGATAAGTAAATACTTATGCTCTATCTCTTTATCAGAAATCAAAGTCATACATTCGTCCAAGAAAAACTAATGCACACTCATAACATCAATCCAACCGAAAAAACATATAATTTCAATGAAGTAATTAATTTTTTTTAATGAAAAAACTAAAAATTACAAAATAAAATCTCAAAAATTCTATCCTATATAATATAAAATTATTTGCTTAATATGTGAAACTAGAAGAAACATAAAAGAAATTTAAAATTCGTCCACCAACTAATTAGGGGTTGTCTAACTATTCGACCATTTGAAACGGACGATATATATATATATATATATATATATTTTTTAAATTTTAAACATCAAAATTTAATAGGACAAAACAATGTACACGAATACTCATCTATATCAAATTATAATATATGTTGAGATGTGAATCAGATTGATATATATATATTTTGCTTCTTGATTGCCCTGCTGCAGTAGGACATCTGTATCTTGGATTTCGTTCCACATACCGTCGACAGCATTTTACTCATCCCACCGTCGGCGGCTTCTGGGAAGCTCCCAACGCCTGATAACGATGAAAATCCGTAGATATACGACAATCCATATGCCCACTTTCACTTTGTGCCCACTCGCTGACATGCATTTAATTGTTTTATATGATCTCCAATCTGGACAGTGCAAGGAAATTTCCCATCCATTTCCTGGGGCGCTCAATTCATGTGACAGTGCACGGGACTCGGTGCGTTATTTTTCGAAGGCCGGTCATGGCCCTCTATAAGAAACCTCCCCATTTCACAACAATTCAAGCTTTAACCCTCTGCCTGTGTTGAAAACGCAATTGGGGTTTCAATCAAGGCTTCAGAACTTGACATGGCGGGATTTGATGATTTCTTGCCAATAATGGCTGAGAAATTGGGAGAGCAAGATTTCATGGCGGAGTTGTGTAATGGGTTCCGTCTTCTTGCAGATCCCCGATCGGGTCTCATTACCCTGGACAGCTTAAGAAGGAATTCGGCTCTGTTAGGGTTGGATTCCCTGACGGATTCAGAGCTGCGAGCGATGATGGAGGAGGGGGATTCAGACGGCGACGGCGCTCTGAACGAAAATGAATTCTGTGTTCTAATGATCAGATTGAGTCCTTCTTTCATGGCGGAAGCCGAAAAATGGCTTCACAAGGCCCTGGTAAATGAATTAGAAGAAACCCTAACCAACTGTAAAAAATGATATGATGTATTTTCATTTCTGTTGGTGTGTTACACCCCTTGCGATTTAAAAGAAAAAAAGGTTGTAACTGTAATGGTACTGTTTCATCGTATTAAATAATGCCAGGTTTTCATTTAATCTCTGCTGTCTGTTACAATATTTTGCTCCTTATCCACACACAGACACGCTCTTCTGCAATAAGGTTTTAAATGCTCTTATGGAAATTTAAGCTTATCATTAACATTTTTCATGGATCAGATGTCTAATTAACCTCATTTGCAATAAATTTTATTGCAGTTACACTCTTTCAGGGATGTCATATCATATTCACATCATTGGGATAAATTTTTGTAGTCGTGTAAACCTTGAACAGTTTGGTTTATTTCTAGTTAAAATAACCCAATAACCTTTGGCCAGATTTTTCTTTCATATATATATATTCTGCAGAATTGCAGAAATCAGTTCTGCACCTTCTAATTTTTCTTTTGTATATATATATATTCTGCAGAAATCAATTCTGCACCTTCTAATTTTCCTTTTGCATACAGAGTATGCAATCTCAACATCGTCAGAAAATGAACCAAAAAAGTGATTCAAATTGTTGCTATTTTAGACTAATTTTTAATTTTATCTCACAGAACAAGGTCACTTCATTACATTTGAGATAAATTTTATTGCATACAGAGGAGGTCACTTCATTTGTAATAAATTTTATTGCACCAACAAAAACAAGGTCAAATCTTTCACATTTTTTCGGATAAATTTTATTTTAACAAGAGAAGTTGGTTGCAGTGTCTTGCAGAAGGTGGAAGAGATATGTCACCTATGTGGATGGCACTATAATTTTAAACGAAAACGAACTTTTATTGTAAAACAAAACTGTAAAAAAATTAAAGACAGATACAAATCCATGATCTTATAAACGACTACAAGCTGCAATTGTTTTTTCTGATCCTTTTTGAATGCTCAATAGATTCAAGTCTAGATTTAAGCTAAGTTTTTTTTTTGTAATTAAGCATCCATGGAGTTTTGAACCAGTGACCTTAAGTAAAACCAGTGACCTTAAGTAAAGAGTGCCTTAACAGTACACTCATTCACCATCTATTCTATTCCCCATGGGCTCCTAAATGTTAGGACATGGGGTGGACTTTAATCCACTTATGTGTTCATGGGTCACCAGATTATTTAAATACAATGTCTCTGGGTGGAACCACACGATCGACCACTACCTCAAAGTGCCCCATGGCTCCAGGTAAGGCCCTCATTGGAATTGAACCTTGCCCACTGGCGAAACATTTCGCTCTTCACCAATGGATCCAACCCCTTTGGCCGTGGATAAAAAAGCCTTGAAGAATAGTTCTGGATGAAAAAGCGGATGAAAAAGCCTTGAAGAATAGTTCTTGGAGACATTTTTCTTTAATCAACCCCTTCGACTAGATTCCAGGAAACCTTTTACTATGATTGCAAACTCAGAGAAGTAGATTAAAAGTAGACTGAGAATGTGAGAGAGGCTTGCAGACAGCAGGAAATGAATGAAGTTTGTTTCAAATTTTCCTTGATCCTAGTGTATACTCAGATCTGGTGCAGTAAATCGTGATAGTTTTAACGATCAAATAATTCTAAAAGTGGGCTAGTGCATCAAAAGATGGAGATGGGCTATGAAGATGCTGCTTTTCTGAACAATCTATCATAGCAGAGGACATCTTTGATAAAATTGTCCACAGTTAAATCTCCACAGGGTTAACCGGCACTAAATGAAACACAGAAGAAAAGATCAAGATACTAAACAACAAAGGACAAAAAAAAGTTTAGCCCAATGCTTATTGTTCCTTTGAGGGAACTTTCAAAGAACATGCTGCCTTGAAGGAGTCTGGAGCAGAGTTAAGCAGAGAGGAAAACCTGGAGCAGAGTTGAGCAGAGAGGAAAACATAGACATAACCATTGTAATTAGTTTGTAATTAGTTTAAATTCTGGAATTTAATATTGAGAACTAGAATTAAGATGTCAATTGGATTGAGAGGAAAACATAGACATAACCATTGTAATTAGTTTAAATTCTGGAATTTAACATTGAGAAGTAGAATTAACATGTCAATTAGATTTAGCTTGAAATAAAGTGTTATTTTTTCTACAAAGCTGTAAATGTCATGTTAGAACTAAAAAATATTTATATTATTATAATGACCTTAAACTTAACATAACCAGCATAGATCCATTTAAAAGGGGATCTACTAAACACGGAGAGGAATCAAATCTTTCAAGCTGTAAACTTGTTTTTAGAGTGGAAATGTTGAGGAAATGCGTAATCCAATGTTTATGGTTTTAATTTATCTAATATATGTTGTTTTATATATATGGAATTCTAAATATTTTAAATTTAATTTAAGATACTATTATTTTTAAAAATATTTTTTTATTTTTTTATAAAAGACATTTGTCAACTCTAGGATAAGCACGGAAAAAGTTACACATCTCTCTTCTAGTAAAACTGTAAAATGCATTTCTGCGATGCAAGAACAATACCCAAACAAAAAATAATAAAAATATGAGCCCATAAGCCAGAATCTTTAGAGTAACAACAAGGAACATGTGGAGATGAACCAAAACCTTGGAATTCCTAACCATAAAGACCACAAGCTTCGTATTACAGGATATAAGAGGAGAAACAGGGAAGAGGATATTTTTCAATATTTCAAATTGATCATATCCACTCTTTTCCTGGTTAAAATTTTATATGTATATGCCGAGAGTGATGTAGTACCACCACATGTTTTTCATGGGTATCTTTTTGTTTTAATTAAACAAAAATATAAAATCAAAATATGAAATGTTAAACGTTAATGGCTAGTAATATTACCGAATTTAGCTTATTATTATATTATATAATCTTTAAATATTATAAAAATAGTGACCATGAAAAGCTTGACCATTTATGAAAAAAAAAATATAGGATACTTTTCAATTATAAAAATAAAGTAACATGACTAGGAGGCAGTTTCTTTGTGCATAAAACGGGATTTGACATTTCTAGAAGTTAGTATTTTTTACCATAAAATGGGTATTCGTGATGATATGGAATTTTCAATAAAAATAACGAAGATATAGTATATTATAAAATAATGATAATAATGGAATCTTTCATAATTACACGTAAGTGAGAATAATTAATTATGTAAAATAATGATATAAATGTTTAAAATCATGAAAATAATTAGATATAATATTTGAAAGTTACAAAAATAACCATGAAATGATAATATAAAATGTTTAATCATTATGAAAATAATTTTATACAATATTTTGTTAATTGGATTTAGTTTAGTTGGTTAGGATGAATGATATTGACCATCCTCATTCACATTCAAATTCCATAAGCTACATGTTAAGTTATTAATGAACATGTATAACATGGATATTCTAGATAGGAAGCACACATATATCTTGAAAGCTTTTCTGTGTTTTTCTTTGGCAGTTGTTATGACTTCCTTTAGAGGGTCTCCAACTGCCCTTTCCCTGGCCTTCTAACTTGGAACTCCTTGCTTCTTTAGTTGTGGCCCTTTCTCCTCAACACAAATATGAACGATTTTGGTTCATGAAAAATTGGATGAGATCCCATCGGTTTCGGTACAAGCCAATTCGAGATCCCTCGCGTTGAACTCAGGCTAATTGGCCAATTTACAGGGATCTGGCCTTCAACCAATTATGTAATAATTTGGGTCGAGAAAAATTGGAAGCCCCGTTTGAAAGGTAAGATCTCCCACTCATTTTGTGGTAGTGGTTTCTTTGCCTTCCTATTTGAAGAAAAAGAAGGGGATTTGATTTTTGGGAGTGGTCCCTATTTTATGGGTGCCTGTGTGATGTACTTTAACTGATGGACACTTGACTTAAACCCTAAAATGATATTCCTTTAGCTGTCCCAGTTTGGGTCCACCTTCCCTTCCTCTGTATTGTTGAAATGGTGAAACTCTTTGAGCTACTGGCAATTCTCTTGGAAAATACATAGATCGAACAAAACCAAAGGATGATCTATAGGCGTGTGCATGCATTTGCATAGAGGTGGATCTCGAAAAAAGTCTCCCAGAGGCCATAAAGCTCAATTTAGATAATTGGACTTATCTTTAGCAAGCAAATTATGAGCAATTTCCCTTCAAATGTAAGATTTTCCATGAACATTGGCACTTCGCAAAGAGATGCCCAAAACACCTTCAAATATGTCGGTGGAAGAACCAAATGAACAATGGCAATAGCCAAGAAGAAAGCGATATGCCACCAAGAAAGGATCAATGCTTGAAAAAACTACGTTTCAAGAGAGATCTCCCTCCAATCCAAAGACCTTGAAAGTCGCGACCTCATCCTCTGTAGGTAGAAGCAATGATTGCATTCCAACAAAGAATCAGTTTGAAGCCCTCTCGGATAGGGAGGAAGATCCGGAGCTCAAACCTAGTTCAAACCCTCAAGATCCCTTGAAAAAGCAGGGAGACCATCAAACCCTCCAAAAATTTCCAGAAAGTCTCAACAAAAGGATTAGAAAGAAGGTGAAATCGAAGAAAGCTTGGAAGAGGAAATAGATCAAGAGTCTTTGCAAATCCCCCCTCATAAAAAATCAAGGAGGAAACCGAATTACCGAAGGGAAGCAACATCAAGAAAATAAACTGAACTTGGAAAACAAGGTGCTCTGAGTGGTCATACAAATAAAGAACAAATACTTTCAAGAAATTAGAGTGGAATAGCTCCCCCAAAGGGGGGAATCCAAAATTTTCTTATTAATGATAAAATTTGTTTCCTAGAATTGTATAGGACTTGGTAGTGGAGGTAAAATGTCGTTGGGAAGAGACTTAGTCTGCAGCGAATTTCCTCAAGTTCTTCTACTATAGGAAATTATAATGAAGGACACTGACGTCCTTCAAGAAAGTAGATATTTTTGGCAAACAAGCACAGGTTTAACAATAAGCCTGAGAGGGGCATCTAGTGGCTTATGTACCCTTTAGAATCCTAAGGTGTTTAAACTTAAAGAATGGAAAAGGTCGCCTAATTGGATTTAAGCGATATTAACTCATCTCTCTTTGGGTAAGTCCTCCTTTTTTAATGTATATATGCCTTTGTTTATCAAGAAAATGTTCTTTTTTTATTTTTTTTATTTTTTATTTTTCAATGTGGTTCACGCGCCGGCTTGACCGACGGGCTACATCCACGGAATAATTTCAAGAGGGCCCACCCGAAGGGGCCTCACTCTCGGCACACTTCATGCCTAACCCCAAGAGCGTCGAGGAGAATGGATCCCGCGACCTCACTTGCCGGGAGGCCTAACTACGGTTGCTCGACCGATTGAGCTAACTCTTGGGGCTAAGAAGAAAATGTTCTTTGTTGGAACTCTCTCCTTAATTTGTAAGAAGGAATTCGTACATTCCATCTCATTGTAGTAGGGGACTTAACATTATTCTGCTTGCATCTAAGAAGAGAGGTGGTAACATTGTGAGAGATTCTTCTAGAGGATATATGGAAGATCTCATTGCAGGTCTACATCTGATGGATATCAAGCTTGCCTTTGGGCATTTCACATGGTCTAACAAACATCATGGACTGGGTCACATAGCCACTAGGATTGGCGGGGTTCTCATTAGTGGATGTATCATGGAAGATTCAATACTGTTGTTGTCTCATATTCTTCCTTGGGCAGACTCAGATCACTGCACTATCACTATAGAGTTGAAAACTCATGAATCCCTTGGTCCCATTCCCTTATGTTTTAATCCTCAATGGTTCCATTATCAAACCTTCTTAGATCAAGTCTCCTTCACTTGGAGCCCTTAGATCCAAGGTTCTTCTTGTCTTCATTTTGGAGTAGAACACTACAAAGAGAAGGCCCTGTAGCGAAGGTTATAGTGGAGGTTTTTAGTGTTACAAGATTGATCAAACTTCTCAAATAATTCTCCATTACAATTTTTATTTTTTGTAGCGAATGTTTTAGTGGAGGTTTTTACGAATGCTTATTACAACTAAAAAAACTCGATGGTTGGATGTTGTAGCGGAGATTTTCAACATGCTATGTTTTGTGCTACAAACACATCGATGCATTTATATGTAATATGCACTGATGTGGTTATAGGTAAAATGCATCGGTGCTATCACATGAACAATTCACACCGGTGCAGAAACCAACATATTTAGCATTAGTGCTTTATAACCTAACATGACCCAATGCGTACATAAGTAAATATAGAACTGGTATTGTACAACATTACAAGCATCCGTGCTTCACAACTAAGACCGCATCAGTGCTTTAGTATAATAGGCACTGGTGTTTTAGAAGCCACATCACCTGGTACGTTATATAAAGTTGCATCAGTTCCCCTTATATATATGACAACATTGGTGCTAACAATATATGTGACACACACCGGAACGAAGGCCGCGGTTGTTAACTTTTATTATTTCAAGACATTAGAGGAATTTTGGGGTCTAAAATGGGCATCCTAAGGAAAATAATAAAATAATAGTTAAAATAATAAAATAATATTGATTAATTTTGGAGGAAGAAAGAAAAAAAATACGTTTTGTGTTCGTATTTTCGATATATCTCCCTGTGTTTTTACTCAAATTTTGATCAGGAGATCTCGTTGGATGTGGAATTTGATTCCGCATCCAAGGAGCTCTCCCGATCGAAATTTGAGTAAAAACACAATGAAATATGTCGAAAATACGAACAAAAAAAATAATTTTTTTTAATGACAAATATGTCAATTCAACCATTATGGTTGACTTATTTTATTGAAATTCTATTGGTTCTTGAATTCCAACTCACAAAAACGTATTTTGGCACGTTTTCTTATAAGGCCCATTTTAGACCCCAAATTTCCTCTAATGATCAGTGTCCTTAATTGTACTAGCGCATTGATGCACTTTAATAACACACCAATGTGTATTTGTAATAAAATAACACCGATGATTGTAGCAAAACGTTTGTCTACGATGCCCATTTCATTTGCAAGCATTGGTGCATTATTTTATGGGAAGCATCGATGTGTTTTTATATGTGAGGCACCGATGCGTATAGTATACTTAAAAGTACCATAATTCATTTTATATGTTTCAAACAATGACCCGTGAAAATACAATTATATATATTTTTAATTATATTATTCATTAGAAATTTAAATATTGTTTATAATAGTATTCATATATAATTTGAAATTGAAATATAAATTGAATTTTGATTATTGTACTTGAATACGATGTTTGGATTAATTTGTTATATATGTTTCACATCTCTTCATTAGAATATTTAATCATCCATATTTAATCAATGATGTAACATCTCACATCAACATTGAATAATGCAATAGAATACAAATTTATTTTATTACATATGAATAAGAAGCTCTTTGTCATACAAAACGAGACAACATAAAAGTCCACAATAATCAACATGCCAAATATATGTAATTGTTCCACTTATTGGTAATTGTTCCACTTATTGGTAACTCAATGTCTTTCAATTGGGACACTATGTCCATTACATTATACAAAATGTCTGATTCTCATAGACAATTATTTCGCAAGATACAACAACTTCCATTAACATCCAATTATATTAATCATCATTCTTTGTTGGAATTGTTGTCAGTGCTTGAGCCACTTGCATGACTTGGGTTATTTGGCCAAATGTTTTGCTGATTACCTCCAATGTATTCCTCATTTTTTCTTCTTCTATAAACATAAAAATAAAATGTAATGAGTGTATCTACATTGATAGACAATGCAAATTAAAATAGATAATATATATAATCATTATGTAAATTGAAAACCTACCAAGACAATAATTGTGTCATGAACGATACACATTCTTTCACCAAAGCTCATATCATCTCTCAACAACTATTTAGTTGGCTCCTCTCCATACTTCGTTTCTTGCAAGTTTTATACCCCAACAGAAATTGTAGATTTAATACAAAGTATTTGTGATACTCAATTAATTAAAAAATCAGAGAAGTAAAACAACATAAATATTTACGAGTCCACAATTATCATATACTCACAATCCATACTTAACCTAGTCTCAATCAATTTTTCCAGTGGCTCTTCTTTTTATGTTATTACCTATTTTGAAGACATCCAATGATGGCTGGTGTAAAAATAAAAATAAAATTAAAGATCACAACCCATATGAAATCTTAAATTGTTATAACAAAATCACAGTGACTCACAGACTTTGCAATTAACCATTTTCTTCTTTGTCATCATGTCTAATGTATTGAATGGTTTTTTTCAACAAAACAATTGAATGCTAAATTATTTATATATATGTATATAATAGAAAAAATCAATGATTACATACATTTGAAGCACACTATTATCGATATCGATTCTCTTGCGATGCAATTATGTCCATTTCTTTTACCATCTTCGTGTACACATTTTTGGACATCCTTGCTGGCATATATCGGAGATCACCTTGCACATTTTTTGAGATTTTCATAATCTTCATTAAAATTTAACATGACAATAATATTGTTATATTGGTATGGAAAGAAAGTTATTCTAACATAATTAATATTAGTATTAAGGGAATACTTTGTAGTAGTATATACGTATTCTAGAAAAACATATTTAGGAATATTATTTTATGAATGATTATTTTTTGTTGTTGTATGTTTTTGGAATTGCAAGATTAACAAGTCTCATTAATCACTACTCTAAAAATGTTTCATGTAGCTTAATTTATAACCTGACTCTTTGAATCATTGGATTGATTTCTATACTGTAAGTGAAAAGTGTGTCTATACGTTCTTTCCACTATATCTTTCATAGTTTTGTAAAAAAAATTCCTCTCATTGACTTTCAACACCACTTCAAATGAGTTGAAGACCAAATCATCATCATTTAATCTTCCATAATTTTTACCTTCTTCTAACGGCATTTCGTTCCCTTGCTGTCAGTCCCTGCAGAACATTAAACACATGTGAGATAGATTATTTCAAACATGTTATCAGTATTCTTAAGTACATTAATGCTAAAAAAAACATAAATTGAATAGTAATTTTTATTTACCTGACTCATCCTTCTACAATTTATCCATAAAGGTTTTAATCTCTTATGCACTTATATTGCAAAAAATATTGTTGAGTTTCCTAATTTTCTAGCTCTAGATGGTACACATTAACGAAAGTATATTAGTTAAACTAAAATATAATTCAAACATATTAACTTCATATATAAATTACAACCACTTGCATTTTGTGTTTGTTTGAATATGTTGCCATTGTGTTGTTTGGAATTATTGGTATTTGAACTCTTATCACACATTTTGTATCAATATACAACCCATACCATTAAATACATACGCTATATAAATGTATTTCACAAATAAACCACATAATTTTCAGCTAAAAATAATTTTGCATTACTGATGCATTTGTACACAAAAATAATATTTTGTTCATTCATGGCATTTGTGGTGCTACTTTCCTACTAAAAAGAACTAGCACTTATATTTCTACGTAACGCATCGTATTTATGTTTATTTTTTGCAACAAAGTGGTGCACTTTTACACAAGGTGCATCAGAGCGTTATACAAACAATGACCCACATAAAACGTCAAAAGTGTAAACAAAACATGAACCAATAAATAGAAAAATAAAAGTTTCAGTTTAGTCACAACATGTTTGATGCTACTTTTGGGAAAAAAACACCAGTATTTACTACTTACAATTCTCTATAGTGCATTGGATTTTCGTGAAACCTTTTTTAAAAGATTTTGTATCATGGCGACGCGCTTTTACTAAAAACGCACTGGCGCATTATATGAAACATGACCCACCAAAAACACCGAAAGCATTTAAGAAAAACACTAACACGACCAACAAGGTCTGGGATCCAATGCAACAAGTGGTCCCTTACATCACATGCCAAAAATATGTATATATAAGCACCCACCTATTAAATCTAATGTGCCTAAAAGGAAGATACCTAATGTATTTAGTGATAGAGGGAGTTAAACCCTAAAGTGAAATTTTGCAGCCACAAAAAAGGAAGCAATAAGAAGCAAGGTTTTTTTGTTGTTAAAGGTGTGAAAATATATTTTTTTTCTAAATTTTATTTATATTTAAATAGGAATACAAATAGTAATAATTTTTGTTATTGAGATCAATAGTAAAATGCAAATTTTTTACTATACAGAGTTTTCAGTGATTCACCATATCTTACCAATTTCAATATTCTGAGCAGTTTGGTTGCTCTACAATCATCCCTGATAAGTCTTTGTTGCAAACCTCTTTGTTGATGATTTCGACAAAATAATGAATTAGTGATCAGTCTTTTACTTATAAAAATGCTATATATAATTACTTTTTCAAAAAATAAATTCTCGCTCTTTTTGCAATCTTTTAAAAGAAATTGTTCGTTTTTTAGATTGTAAGTACTATGATGCACTTTATGTTACGACGCATCGGTGTGTTTTAACAATATAAACATTGGTAACCCATTTTTTTTTTAAATTTTGAATTCATGGTACCTCTAAAGGATTCAATAGCATGGGTGCACTATACTTTTTAGAGCGCTCTGTGGAGGAAAAATACGTGTCAAACAATTTTGTAATCCATTTTCTAATGAATGATTCTTAAGAGATAAAATTTCTCCCAGTGCGATGTATTATCCTAAGCACAACGACTTCAATAATATTGAAAAATGCATATAGAAATATTCATTATCAAATATAGAGGAGGTTTTAGTTAGCAAATATTTTAGTGGAGGTTTCTGATACTATTGTGCTTGTTAATTACATGCACTAGTGCTTCTTTTCATTTCATAGCATACCGATGTGGATTTTGTTTGAAAGCGCAACGATATGCTAAAAAAATATTTGAATTAATTTTTGAACATAAAATGGTATATCCAATCAAATTATCTTTTAGGATACAACCACAAATATTACAATACTTCATAGTATACATATGTTGCTTAAACTCACATATTGGTTGTTGATTTTGCTCAAATGCAGAGAGTAAAGGTTATAATATCAAATTATCAATTATTTAGATTTCAGCTCGTTTCATATTTCTCAAATTCCATTACGGAGTTCTCCCTATCCATGTCTAGTAAGTTCATGTTTCATTTATATTTTGATTATCAAATTGATTTTTTTATATTTATCCATATGAATCTGAATATCAATGTATCCAAATTTGCAGGATCCCGATTCATAATTAAGTTCGGATACAAAAAATATTCTACCAATTCCAAAACATCTAAATATCTTATCAGGAGCAACATACCACAAGCAGTTGGTAGATGAAAATGTATGGTCACTTTACCCCGCCAATTGTGACATTCCATCTTCTAGCCTTTATCATGGGTCATCAATCGTAATTCATCATGGGTTGGATCTCTTTTATGACACTTTGGAAGTGTGTGGTTTTTCAAAATGTCAATGGATGAATGAGAACCCTCGTCGTGTCACCCTCACCCATTATATTAATGATCGATTACCTAATGTTGATTGTCTAATACTTCCTATTGCAATAAAAAATACAATAGGTAATATAGAAAATACACATAGTAACACTTCCTTATGTTCATTTTTTGAAAACTTGGAAGCTAAAACGGCTAGGTTTCAACCTAAATTGACTAACCCCTCAGTTTTTGTTTAGTCAACTGAAATTTATAGTGATCCATAGCATGATATCAATGCCACCCAAAAACATTTATACTAGAAGATCCAAAAAGTTGTTAGTTGTGAGAAAAAATGTCCAAGTGCACACCATGTTCGGTCCAATTGTTGGAGGCTAGTGATGACTTTTCTCTTCATGTGCATTTGCAAAGTAAATACCAAACTTGTTACAACTACACTATGTATGGTGCTTACTGTCTTATATACTTGTGCCTAATGTTGAAACTGAATTCTCATTTTGTGGTAATAGGTTTATGATTGCCAAGTCAAAAATAGATGCTGCAAATCTTAGGTTGTTTATCCATGGTTTATCCTTTCTCATATAATTATTCCTCCCAAACATTCATTAACACTTATGCCATTTTGTAGTCCTATTTATTCTCAGTACAATTTCTTGAATATTGTTAAATACAAGCATAACGTTTCCATGTATATTAGTATGTGCATTAATGGTTATGGTTTTGAAAACTTTTACAAGAATAACCTATTATACATTGATGGTCGCTAATACACTCATGAGAACATTGTAGGGTTAATAAATAATTATAGGTGCTCTTTATTTTTCTACAAATTGTTCATTTCATGAACACTTCAATGACCAGGAGTTATTTATGAAAAGTAAAGTGTCTGGATTTATTTTTGTACACGCAATACGTAGTTTGTCTCCTGGTGACAATTTGTTAACAAACTATAAATTTCGTAGATCACCAACAAGGCGTTAGAGACACCTTGCATTGGGACTACCTTGCATTGTTTGATATAATGTTTGCAAAAAAAATTCTATTGTGTTTACTAATATTATCGATGTAATGTTCAATATTTTTTAAATAACTACGATTCTTATGATGAGCTTCCTACCTACCATCTTCCATTGCACCCGACTATGATTTCAAATCGAGAGAAAGATGCAAAAAGAGCAGAAATCACATAGGAAGCATACCAAGAATGGTTGAATCAATCACTTATTCAATTCCCAGTACACCCTGATTCTCCAATTAGGAATGTTTACAAGAACAATAGCTCTTCACAAGTTGGCAATGGAGGAAATCAAACAGAGGTTGGTATGAATGATTTTTTATGGAATACAACTTTGATGGATGCAATGTTGTTAGATGCATTCCATGATTATGAAATAGGAGATGATGATCATATCATTCATACCTTCTTCAAAAGGCTGAACAATTCCACCACCTGTCTCTTTGGACCTATCCAAGCAAAGTCTACCCAAATAGGGACAAGAATGTCATTGCACAATATTAAAGAAAAGCATGGAATGTCAAATGCATGTTTCTCTAAACTTTTGAGGTAAGTGACCATCATGTCCCTTATATTTGGAGGAATCTTGTCACACAAACAAGAATGAAAAAGGTCAATTTTATGAGCGTTAAATAACATTGTACATTTATATTTCCCACTAAGTGCAGGGTATTCAAAGATAAGGTCCTTTCAAATCATAATGTCTTTCCTAGCAGATGCAAAGAGGCAAAAAAAATGTTGAAAATGTTGGGAGTGGAGTATATATCATATCATGCATGTCCAAATGATTGTATTCTATAGAGAAGAGAAGATGAGAACAAAGAGATGTGTGCAAAATGTGGGCATGTCAGATACCACTTATCAAATAAAAAGAGTAAATCACAAGGTCCTCCTCATAAGATATTGAGGCACATGCCTATAATCCTAAGGATTCAAAATATATTTCGTTGTAAAGTATTAGCTACGTTGCAGGGAGGACATGCCTCGCACATAAGTGAATCAAGAGTTTTGTGAATCCCAACAAATCCAGTAGCCATGAAACATATAGAGGACACATGGACCGATAAATTCAAGGATGAAATACAAAGCCTTTGACTGAGTATATCCATGGATGGCATCAACCCATATTCTCTCCAAGACACCAATTATTTTGTTTGGATTCCATGAATAATGAGCATCCTATGTTGACTCTTATAGTCCCCAGTAGAAGACAAGTGAAGATTATGAATGTTTACCTACAACCATTGGTCGATGAATTGAAGTGATTATGGGAAGGGATCCATGTTTATGATGTATCAAGACCCATCCCAACATAGAGTATTTTTATGTTATACGACATATGTGCATACACGACACATGATTAAATAGGATTGGGTGTTTCATCTGGTAAACATGTTTATTGATTTGTTTATATTCGTAAGACAAAAATCATATTTAATTCAGTGTGACTGTTTTGATTTTCAACGTTGACATGCTATGTATACAGTAACTTCGTAGGTCTTGTAACAAAAGGGTATCATGGATGCAAATGTTGTGGACCTTCTCTGAAGTCTAGAATGAACTATGAATGATGGTATATGACTTCTCTAGGGTATTCTTGGAAGAAGAACACCCTTATAGAAGAGAAACATCTACTTTCAATGGTAAACTGGAGAGAACCCAAAGTCTTGCAATAACGACACCAACAAGATGGCTTAGGGCATATGAGAGAGAGAGAGAGAGAGAGAGAGAGAGAGAGAGAGAGAGAGAGAGAGAAGGAGAAGGAGATTGCATAAATGTTTAATTTAGTTCACATGAAAATATGAACCCAAAATCCGACGGCATATATGTTTGATTTTTGACATCAATATGTCGACAATCCGACAAGCCTCGACTTTTATAAATGTCGGCTGATTTGCATGGAATCTCTAATAGAAATATGGACTTGTAGGATATCCGACATGAATTGGCTGTATATCTGACAAAAAATATATTAATATACAAGTTGGATATGCAACACATACGCGCCAAATATTATACGTAGACTTGTCGGATATGCTACGACATACTTGTAGGATATTCAACCCTCTATACTTTACAGGAGGAATGATATCCGATGACCGCCCCGTCGGATAACCGACCCAAAATACTTTACAGATGGTTGTATAACCGAAGCGATTTTTCGTCAAAGGTATGGAATTAATGTCAGAAAAGTGGGGAATTATGTCGTATATGTGACGACATAAAAAAGACAAACTGACGAGAGTTGTCATCGATGGTATGAAATATGCGTTGAATATCATGGGATGGTCCGTAGGATATCCGACAATGATCGATAATTTAAAAAAAATACTAGTTCTACGGTCTAATTCTTTCTGTTATATAAGTTTTTGTGCTCACTATACTACCCCACACAACATGGTAATACATTATCTTCTCTATTACATTAAACATTATAATATTCCATCCTCTATTTATTCTATGAGTTTTCACTATATAGTAGGGATACCTCATTAATAGATTTATCTTCATTCTTACTGCTTATCACTTGTCCTCTCTCTTATGACCCTTTTACATTTTGTTAATATCATTCACCTCAACTTAGGTTTATGTCCATTTCATTTCCCAAGCTATCTTCCCTCTTGGATTGTATATTTCTTGTCGAGTTGATTTCTTTGCATAAGTAGGTTGTACTTAATGGAGTATGGAAATTTTATCATTCTTAGAATTTTCTTTATATCAATTTCCATTTAAATAATCGTATTGTCTTTCTCCCTTGGTTATTCATGTGGAGCATATTCCTCCATATTTTTAGCTGCTTGGTTTAATGGATCCTCCTTTATTTGATCTATGGACTGAGGGATTTCTTGAGTTCATGTGGATGTTAGTTTAGGAATTTTTTGATCACATATGAATGTCTTTTCTAACTTCATTTCTAAGTTACTCAACTTTAGATCATCCACTTTTTTCATGTACTATTTCATTTGTGCTTTATAGTATAACATATTTTTTATTTATTCTGTCTTTATCATCTTGTAGTTTTACTATCTTTGGAGTTTGGATAGCTTATCTATATCAATGGCATGTAGCTTATTCATTAGCACAACAATTTCATTATATTTCTACTATAGCAGGGATTTTGCATGTGTGGTATCATCTGGATTAAACCCCGGTGCAACAATTTTACTTTCTTATTGCTTGATAGGATTGGCCTTAGTGGCTACCCTTTCTTCCTTCAATAATTTTTTTTAATTTATGTACTATCATGCACATTTTATTCTCACTAGATGATGACTGCAACACATCCTTACATAATAATCCATTGGATTGTCTATAGAATTCAACTCTGTCTAAAATAAACATTGTGTTCTTCTGTTATGCAATCATCAAGTGTCTTGGGTATGGGGAACTTGGGATCCAAAAATGGAAATTCTTTTGTTAATCATTAGTTAGCATAAAATATATATAGGATATGCATTTGATGTGGGATGATCATATAGTGGTGTGTCTGCGATACATGTTATTCATAGATCTCAGATCAAGAATAGAGCCTATGATCTTATATATTTTAGCAGTGTCAATTTCAACATGGTGGTAAATGAGATGACGACTGAATGTTTACAATAGGACCACACATATCCTTTTGGATACTTTTCAAGATGGATAATAGTGGCATGTTTAGTTTCAATGGGTTGGATGCATAATGGATATGCACATGGTAGAGACTCAAGTAAGAAGGATAAATGCACATGGAGATAGGAGATATGCACATGGTAGTATGTGTTCTAACTTAACAATTATAGATAATACCATCACTAGTATGAATTGTCCTAATATCTATACCATTTTCAATGAAATTTTCCAAAGATAATGATTACAGAAAAATATGGACAACTAGTACAATATGTCATATATGTAGAGCAAGGGATGTCGGTTTCATAATTTGTACAACATCACATTGATAATTAAGTTTTGTAAGTTTTATAGTGACCCAGTCAAACAGGTCTGTATGAACATTTGTGCCAAGATTGACACCCCCCAAGGATGAAGCTATATATAGGAGCTTCCACACACCATGTCAAATATATATTATATATGTTCACATGAATATACTCATGTCAATAAGACAACCTGTTACTTTAAATAACATACCATTTTATCAAGTTGTATTGATGCTTCTTATGCTTACAGCTTAGGCAGTAGAAGTTTTGTATATCCTGCACCAAATAAGAGTAATCATGGGAAATCAAGATAATAACAATAATTGGAATAGCTCAAAAACTAGCATCCTGTTTACAAGAAGTGGTGGCATCTTGAACTTACCCTTACTTGTGATTTCGTTAAACCTAGATATTTATAGTTGGAGTCCTCTCCACATTCTCTATTTGGATGGAAATACCCCATGTAGGGTCCCTCAAAACTACATCATATTACAAATATTATTAGTACCATGAAAAATGATGATAAGAGATAGAAAATATATTCCAAAACTATAGAGGATACATTATTTTTCTAACAGACTCATGAATTAAAAAACATCACCAATTCATTTATTGTCTTAGCTTGTAGAAAAAATTAGACGAAATCTAACATATGTAATAAATTTTGTTCATCCTAGTTCCATTATAAATAAGAAACGCAAAGATTACATTCTAGAATTGTACCTATTGCAACGAGTATAGTAAGGTCTTCACTCAATGAATTATCCATAAATGTACCATAACAAGAACTAAAACCCTCCCAAATTCTAGAATGACGCAATTTTACAGTTGGCATAAACTGGGTAAGGACCCATGCCTCATGTGAACTTCCTAATATCTTGAGTATAAGTGATTTAGACTATGAGCACCCCAAACTCTCTTGTTATTGGTTTTCATCTTCGCTCTAGCACACTTATAGATTCTCCCTATAGTACTCCACCCATAAATCATCTCTGATACACTTCTTAGGTTGTAATGTTGTGATACCCTAACATTGTTTTTCTCTTCGTTCATTACAAAAATTAGGGTTTGTTGGTTGGTTCAATTTCATCCTTGCGGTCTCTTACGAACCTCAACATGGTATACAAGACAACATGGGAATACCTTACTCATTTATCTATTGGTTTATTCCCACAGCTAGGTTTTATGTCCTAGTTGCAACCCTAGGGTTTATTGACCTACTATTGTGTTGATTCAATGGAAATTGATAAAATTATCTTATCAATCTTATCTTTTGTCATCCATAATTGCATGCCCATGGTTTATTGTTAAACATTGAATTGATTAGTGATATTCTTGTCGATGCTTAATTTCATTTTATTTTACCCTTTCTCAAACTATAATAAGTTTTCCATGTCTCGATTGCCTTACCTATTTGATTTTGAATATCATCTTGCCTTAAGACACCATAGCCATTCATTGAGATCCTCTTTGTTTTGAGAATAATTTAATACTATCTACTAAACATGACCAACCACGTGAAGGTGGAAGCTCTTATGGCGCTTCCCCCTTATCTACCCCCCCTCACATCACTCTCAATTCCCCATACCCAATGCATGTATTTGAAAAAAAATATGTGCAAACATGGAGATTTCATCATAAAGAAACATTTACCACTCACTCAATAAAAGCTAACATTCATTAAACCATCCATTCATTCGATAGGGAAAAAAATATGCATGCCATTATATTATCGAAAATAATTTCACAGTATTATTCAGTCACTTCTTTCTATTTTTTTTCTCTTTACAAAATCAAGAAGAAACTCATCATCTGGAACTTGTTGTTCAATTCTTGGTGGTTCATCAACTTGTCGTGGATTTTGCGCTAAGGGGTCTGAATTTGCTACATTAATTTGAAAATGTTACATTATATTATGGTATTATAATGACAATTATTTCATTTAAAAAACATTACAAAGATGTTTTCTTACCTGATGAATGTGGCCACATGATGTACTTCATATTCCTTTACTCTAGGATCAACCTATACAATGTGACCCTCTACATGCTCTGCAACTGAAACAGGGAAGAGTACAGTTAATGTTCACCATCTACAATGAAATATTTAAAATTGTAGCATATGGATAAATTCATTACCAAGATTCGAAGCATGATCTTCAATTGGTTGTTGTCCATCTTTGACATTGATTGGATTGGTGCTTTTCTACTCAACACATACTCAATATTTTATGGAATTTTTTTATAACAAATAGATTGCACAAGTAATAAATATTCATTAAACTATATAGATTTTATATACCTATGCACAAGGTGGATCATCAAAAGACTATGTTTTCCCAGATAAGTTTTTTCGACATTCGACAACAGATCCAAAACCATGTTTGAAGCCAAGCTTCAAGTCTTCCTTAGTGGGCACTTATTTGAATTGGTTGACTTGCATATTTGCATATTGTCATGAATTTACCTTTTGCGGTGCAATAAAATGAAAATAGTTTGCAATTTATTATTTGGATGCATTATTGGTTTTTGATACTTACAATTCATGCCGCTAAATTCGAATAACCACTAGGCCCAAGCTTGAGCTGACCAATTTTTTGTGTCTTTCATTTGTGGCCTTTGATGTGTCAAACAACCTATGAAAGTGTTGAAATACGTTAGATGATCCAAATTTGATATATAAATTAATAATAATAAGGTTTAAAATTACATTGTGGAAAGTATTGCATACCTCCCTGTGCTTGGTGGAAGCTTTCCTTGTTTTCTCATAGACCTCTCATTTCTATCTCCCACTAGGGATTTCCACTCTCTAGCTGGAATCATCAGAGGGCGCTCATACCTAGGGTTCCTTTATAGGTGAACCCTATATTGGTCCCAAAAAATATTCAAATGTTGTCTAACCTTCTTTAGGACCGCGACTCTATTAAAGGTCTTGTTGCCGAACAAGCTAACCAACTGATTAGTGAGTTCATCTTTAAAATTTTTAATTTGTTTATCCCACCTTGTGCAGATGGTGGGCCCAAATATATACAAGAAAAAATCATTTAGACGTTTATAATTAAAAACATCATTTCCTGCAAAACGATCATTCCATCATCAGTTGAAAGACAATGTTTTATCGGTATATTACAATCAAATTATAAACACTAACTTGAACAATGCATAATAATTACCTAGGATCTTCTCTATATTTATTGGAACGAGCTCTTCATCCACCAAGAATTTTGTCTGTATTGTACCCATGCTAGTGACACAAGAATATCCTAGAAATGTTGCTTCAACAATATCAATACTAGCAGGATCTGCATCGACCCCTTCTTCTGCACAATATGATGTGCACCAATCACTAGCGGGTGCACTCACAACTGGCCCAAGGGGTGTTGCAGAACATGTTGATGACTATTCAATCGAAAACAATGGCATATGAGATGTACGTGGAATCATTTTCTCATTCGACGACTCTCCACGAGCATCATTGGGGCGAACACCGCCTTGACCACTAGTGTGTGGTCACAGAAAACTCTGTAAATACAAACCATATTTTATAAGTTAACCATCATGTACAAGTAGAAAATATAAAGTACTAAATGAATTTATATTATGATTCACGATTCCACAATTTACTTGCAAGGAATGCGATCTCTTTACCAAAACATCAACCTTGGCTTTAATCTCATATGTATGCAACTGAATGAATAAAAAATGAAGGATATTCTAATTAATTTTCTCAAGGCCTTCTCTATCATCTTAGTCGAGTATAGAGAAGAAACAATGCCAACATCACGCATCAACTCATCGATATCTAAAGCTATTGATTGCTCTGACACTGGTTCATACGTCGAATCAATGGTCTACATAAAATATATATAAAACATTACTAATGTGAAAGTAATAGACTGAGGAAAAAGTATATTAACAAAACATATCGATCATGATAGATTCATAAAATTACAATTAGGTTTACCTGATGCTTCGATCCTGGTGTCATCTGATCCACATCTAGGGACTTTCCTTGATCATACCCCTACCAAAACGAAGTAGAAAATTTATCATAATGAAACCAATATACACACGAAAAAAGAAATTAAAAAAATTACATTATGCTCCATATTTTATTTGTACAATTCCAATGAGTTATACCTGCTACCTCGAGGAGCGTCTACTCATCAGATCAATGGTTATAGAGGACCTTCCCTGATCTACTAATAGGGAGGTGCCCCTTACGGCACCCTACATCAAAAACATAGAAAAAATTATCTAAATGAAACCAAAATACTCACGGTATGAACATAATAATAAAACATTTTGACGTGTTTAAATTGTACAACTAGAATCTGGTAGACCTGTTTCCCCAAGGTTGTTGTTGTCTAATTAACAAGTGGCTGGTTTCCCCGATCAACATTTTGCAACAAGTATATAGATAACGTTATTGAAATGAATCGAGTATTATACTCATGATAAAACACAACATAAAAAACTTTTTGTTCATATTTAATTTGTACAATTGCATCGATGTATACTTGCTACCTCAAGCGAGGTATGGTATCATCTACTACTATGGAGATTCCCCTTACATCACCCTGCTTCAAAAACATAGAAAACATTATCCAAACAAAACCAAAATACTGATGGTAACAACATAATAAGAAAACATTTTGACGTATTTAAATTGTACATTTACAATTAGGTATACCTGTTGCCCAAAGGCTATTGTAGTCTGATCAACAGCTAGGTGGTTTCCCTGATTAACACTCTACAACAAATATACAAATAACATTATATAAACCAAACAAATATACTCATGAAAAAAAACAGGAAAAAAAATTTTCAAATTATATTTGTACTATTACAAAGATGTATACCTGCTGCCTTGAGGAAGTTGTACTCCTCTGACCAGCTGCTGGGGAGATGCCCCGATCACTACCCTGTGAAGTAAATGGAGAAAATTTAAACAAAATTATAACAATTGACTAATGAAAAAACATTAAGAGGTTAAATTAATTAATGAAAGGTTGGGTAAATTGTTAGATGCACCACTCCCATAGTAACCATGTTTGTATCTACTCGACTCGAATTGTAACTAATAAGCAACTCTTCCCCTGCAGATATTGATTTAATGGCACATACAAAAACATGATTTTCCTCATGCCCCTCAAATATGCAGTTGGGTTTCTTAATTGTAGAAACTGGTTTTGTACTGTTTATAAACCCTGTAATATTCCCCGTGGCTTTTGGCCTTCCGTCAATGTACAACATTGCTCCTTTACTTTGATGTTTATCTTTCAGCTATAAATATTTTCTTGACAATCCATGTATGTGCATACTTCATATATATTGGACCAGACACATCCAATATTTGTATTTGTAACAAGGTCTAACATACTCCATCAATTTTGTATGTCTGTTGTAACCAATGCCATCCATGCAAAACAACCCCAAATAATGTAATGAAGATGGTACAATTTGATATATCCTCTCATTCACACAAAAATCTGTGTTTAGTTCATGAAGATCCTTGGGTATCCATTGTTTCACTAGATTTTTGTACTTTAAGGGTGTTAGGATTAAATAAGTCTCCCTTGTCCATATATAGTCTAATTTATCATCTTTCCTAACTTAGGAGTCATTTGCTAGAGTTTGGTGCTACCATGATATTGGTATCACCAGTGCCATCGGTGTCAATCCCTATATTCTAGGATCCAATCTGAGTGCCACCAGCAGCCTCCATTAGTTGGTTGTGGTAGGTAGAAATTTATGTTGAGTCAACCTCCATTTACAATCAATTAGATCACTCTCGGTTAGTCTAGCGCAAGTTTTGCATGACTGCATGGGGAGTGGCGCATTTTTCCACCTACCTCATCAGTTAATTGATTGTAGAACCAATTTAAACATCTGGGGTTAGAATAGTGAGCTCCGACAGTGATTTAGACACTGATTTAGTCAGTCAATCAGATTTAGTTAGTATATTCGAATCGTATCCACATGATTCGAATTCTTCTTATTGTAACACCATTGTATTACTGTTGGGATAATGAAGATTAATGTTGTAATTAACTGATCAATTCTTATCAGATTTGTCTCAAAGTTGTCTTGTTCAGTGTACATTGTCTTTGATATTCCACTGCATAATTCTAATTCTCAATTGCTCTCATTTGCATGTAGATCAATGGTTCACAAATTTAACATGGTATCAAAGCCTTGTTCAAGCTAGCAGCAAGTCTTGTCCAATATCCATTGTACACCAGAAGCAGCTGAGTTTCCACATAAATCCTAGAAAGATATCCTTGTTCCCTCTGGATTTTGTCCAGATAAGTCTATCCAAGTGTGATGAACTTTGAGAAAGTGTACATGTCGAGGTGGAAAGGTGTAGTCGGGATTTCTCCCCTACTACGTGAAAAAGCACCAACCTTAGATAATGTAGATCATAGGGTAGAGCTCACCAATAACAACAAGAACAATATTTTTATATTTTCATGATATATAATGGAAAATAAGACAAAATATACATTTTTCTGAAATTTTGGGCCACTATAGCTGTCCTAGGAAATGGTCCCGCAGCTCCATGGTTTTAGTCTCCAGTCTCTTCCACAACTGGTTTTCAAATAGGGAATGTGGATCCAAATGGGTATGGATCAAGATCAACATACACCATGGGAGATGGCATGGAAAAATAATGGCAGAAAAGTATGTTGCAGTGTGATTGAAAGCAAATGGAAAAAAGTGTTTTGGAGGAGTCCTTCACAATGTATTTATAGGATGGTCCAAGGGTTTTTGACCCATGGTATTTGTCTACGATATTTTGACCCATTCTCACTTTTAGGGTTTTTTGGTCCATTTTGGAGAGAGTGAGGATAAATCACAATAAATGTTGATCCTCCCTTCATTTATGGGGAAGGAATAATGATGTTTTGGACCATATTTGGTGGAAATACAATTATGAAGGTCAAAATGAAGGAAATAATGGTGGGAATATGATGTATGATTATGGTTTAGACCATAGAGAGCTAAGTGAATAGTTTCTAGTGTTAACAAGCTACCCCCTGATGTGTGAGGGCAGGAGCTCATCGTATGGCCGATAAACATCATAAGATCAAGGGAAAATGGTGACAATGGTGGAGATAGTGGAGAGGATAGTAGAGGAGTGGAGTTTCCTCGTTCGAAATACGATGGCTTTTGATTTGTATTACTTCTCAAAAATGGATGAGGTACATATAAAATCGGACATGTATATGTACAAGGATGGCATACCCATGCTTGTAATAATGTCAAAAAATAAATAATGGGGATCAAGGATCAAATAATGGGAGTCGATCAATACATATACAACTAGTGATACATAATGGTGCCTCTAATGAGAGGATGAATACATATAATGATCTAAAGAACTGATACATAGGAACAATGGCATTCTCATAGAATGTGATATCATCACAACTGATGCTTTGCTAGATCTGGAGGTCTACATATTTGTATGGACTCAATGACCGAGAGTCAGAATCTCTGTGGTACAATATACAAGATCAAGTACTGGAGATACATGGAAGCATAACACTGGGGGCTTCTGAACACTGTCGCCAACGTAGCCTAGAAATCACAAGGTGTAATATCCTAAATTGGTATTTTTATTTTTATGTGTGTACTGTAGATGGCTAATAGACTTATGCCTCAATAAAATATGAAAGAAAACTCCAATCTTGCATCAATGCAGTTGAATACATATCTGTGTGCTAGAAAATACTGAGATGCTATAAAATAGGAGTAATCAATGCATGTACATACCGGTATATAGATCAGCTGATGGTGAAGAGGATGGTCCCAGCATGCAAGGATTCTACCAGAGGAATAGGGAGATAAACCAAATCGTCCTCCATAGGTGAATGCACCCTCCTCTCAAACTGTATATTCTCCAAAATAATAAATAAGCCGATGCTAAAAGCCCAGATGATATGCACTAGGGTTATAATACCCCTTTGATGGTGATGGAAGTAGCATGTGGAAGAAATAGAGGCACACTAGGCCAAAACGTGAATGCCTCCTCAAATCAATTCACCCATGCAAAATAACACCTCTAGAAAAGGGAGCGCTGATTATAACTCGCTTGATACTCAAGCTGAACGGTCCTTCTTCTAGGGGAAGGGTAATGGAGGTGCTCTAGGATGAATGGAAGTAACATGCGGAAGTTATGAACCATGTATATAGGAAAAAAAATTGCTTGGCCTTTGACCATGGTGACACGGTGTGATGGTGGAACTCTCCGGCTGAATGAATAATTAACCTCCTGTAATAACTACTGAATGTAACCTGACGATGAACTAGTGCTAAACCTGGATGATCCAACCTGATGATGAACTAGGGAAGATAGATTTCGCTGTCGAAATACACCACTTAGCTGAGCATGCGCTCAACCCCAACTTAACTCCCCGAGCTCTCCAATTCGACTCCACAAATCAATAATCACATAAGTGACTTCTGCATTCACTTTATCTTTCTTTTATAACTTTCAACTCCGAAAACCCTAAATTTTGACCTAATTAGGTCACTTTATATTCTAATTTGCAGTTGACTTGCATGCATGCGCATGGATACTTAATTGGGTGCATGCATAATTAAATAATGCCCGGATGTCATGCATGCAGGTGGCCTTTGGCTCTGGTGGCCCTCTTCGACCCAATGGTGATTAAATATTGATGCCCTAGATCTTCTATATATGGCATCAATCTTCGGTTGATTCCTTGACTGTGAGTACCCACTTGAACCTATAGGAATCACATAGGTTAGCGGGTTGGTATTCAATGCCTAAGCAAAAGAGGACATTATAGTCCTCCCCGCTCGAATTCGCTTGTCCTCAAGCAACTGTAAAGCTGGGTGATGTAATACCTATTCTGCCTCCCAAGTGGCCTCCTCTATAGGCAGATATTTCCACTGAACCAGGTAATATCTGATGATTCTGTTCCTCAGTTTCTACTCTCGCACCTCTAAGATGCGCTCCGAAATCAGAACCAATTACCCCTCTTCATCAAGGGGATGCATCTTGAAAGATGTAACAATCTGTTGACCAACCGCCTTCTTGAGATTGGAGACATGAAATACATTATGAATATTTCTCTCTGGGGGTAGTTCTAGATCATATGCTACCTCTCCAACCTCCCGAATTATCTTGTATGGACCATATAAACGAGGTTAGAGTTTTTATGCTCCTTTCTTTTTAAGGGATGACTATCGGTAAGGATGGAGGTGTAAATAAACGAAGTCTCCCACCTCAAAACTACGTTCAACTCTGTGCCTATACGCATATATCTTTTGTTGATTCTGAGCAGCCTGTATGTTCTCCCTGAGTATTTTGAGGATATCTTAACCCTCCTGAATCCACTCTTTGGCCTTGGGGGCCTTGCTATGGCCAAATATTTGGTCTGCAAAAGTGGAAACATCTTACCAATATAGGGCTTGAAAAGGGGTCATCCCAATGGTCATATGGTAGGTGGTTTTGTAACAATGTTCACCCAAGCGTAACCATTTGATCCATGTCCTCTGCTGACCTGATACGTAATTTCTCAAGTATCCCTCAATCCACTTGTTGAAAATCTCTGTCTACCCATCACTCTACGGATGATAACTTGTGCTCATGGCTAACTTGTTCCCCACTAATCGGAAAATATCTTGCCAAAAGGATCCTGTGAATTTGTTGTCCATGTCACTGACAATGGTCTTGTGTAACCCATGGATTCTAAATACCTCTCTAAAAAATAGTTCTCCTACATGTGCTGCTGAATATTTTGATGATATGGCAAAAGAATGAGAAAACTTGGTCAATCTATCCACTACCACATACAAGAAGTCTCTGCCTTGAACCGTGGGTAACCCAGTAATGAAGTCCATAGAGATGCTCTCCCATTTCTGCTCGGGAATAGGTAAGGGATGTAGTAAACCAACTGCATGGGTGTGCTCTATTTTGTTTTATTGGCACAAGCTGCAATCCTGCACATGTTGTATTACATATTTCTTGAGGCCCTTCCATGAGAACCTTTCTCTAATCTATCTGTAGGTTTTGAGAAACCCCTGATGCCCTGCTAATGGTGAATCATGCGATGCCTGTAAAATTTTCTTCTTGAGTGGAGACTCAGGAACCAAGAAGATTCTATTTTTGTAGTATATAATGTCATCAATGACCCTGTACCTATCATCTTGAATCTGTCCATCCAATAGCTTGCAAGAAAACTTATCTTTGGAGTACTCAACTAAAAGATGATACCTCCAACCTGATGAGATGCTCATAAGGGATAAAGTAGTTCGTCGTCTAGAAAGTGCATCGGCCACTACATTTCTCTTCCCCTTTATGTACTCAATATCGAATTCATAGACCTGAATTTTGCTCACTCATTTCTGATGTCTGTTTTTTAGCTCTTTCTGCTCTAGGAAGTATTTCAAGCTGTTGTGATCTATCTTAACCTTGAACTTGGAACCCACTAAGTACTTCCTGAACTTGGTTAGCGCATGGAGGATGGCTAACATCTCTTTGTCATATATCGAATAGTGGTGCTCATAGTCTTTGAGCTTCCCACTCTCGAATGAAATGGGGTGGTTGTTCTACATAAAAAATGGCCCAATTCCCTCTCCTGAAGCATCGCGTTTTAACACAAAGGATTGAGAAAAGTTTGGTAAAGCTAATACTGTGCATGAACTCATTACCTCCTTCATTTTCTCGAATGTTTGTTGTGCTTCCTCTGACCAACTGAATTCCCCCTTCTTGGTAAGATCTGTGAGGGGTGTGGTCATCTATGAGAATCCACTAACATACCTCCTATAGTAGGTGCAAAGGCCCAGAAATCCCCTCAGTTCTGTCACATTTTTAGGTGTAGGCCAATCCAAAATTTCTTGAATATTCTCTAAGTGCACCTAGGCCCCATTGGCCCCTATCACATGTCCTAAGTACAACATATCTTGGATGCCGAACTCACACTTGGACATTTTGGCATATAGTGACTGCTCTTGTAGAATACCAAGTAGGCTTCATCAAGATGTCTCAAATGTTCGTCGAAGAATACCATAATATATTTATGTAACTGCGTCGTGAAGGTATGGTTCATACATGACTAGAAAGTAGTTGGTGCATTAGTGAGCCCAAATGGCATCACTAGAAACTCATAATGTCTGTAGTGGAAACAGAAAGTGGTCTTTGGAACACCCTGTTCCCTTACCCGAATCTAATGGTACCCTGAGCGAAGATCAATTTTGGAAAAGTGCTTTGCCCCCTGTGGTTCATCCATCAACTCATCAATCCTAGGGATGGGATACCTGTTCTTTATGGTATTATTATTGAGTGCTCTGTAATCAATGCACATTCATAAGGTTCCATCCTTTTTCTTCACTAGCACTACTGAAAATGCAAAGGGATTAGCTAGGTTTGATGTACCCCAGCTTGAGTAGTTTCTTGATGGTACTCTCTATATAATATTTATACCTCTTGGGATGTTTGTAAGGAGTGGTGATAACTGCTTGGGTCCCCTCCTCTAACTCAATAATGTGCTAAAATCCCCTATCTAGAGGTTGACCTGCTGGAAGGTCTTCGAATACTTCTTTGTGCTTATGCAGTAAGGCCTCTATATCTGTTGGATGTTGTGTGGCCTCATTTGGTGGTTTCCTGAAGGTAACCATACACTTTGCAACCCACTCAATATCTCCCTACCAGAGTACCGCCTCCATCCTGTGTGATGTCACTGCTGTGGGAGGATAGGTATTCATCCCTCTCAATACTATCTTCTGTGCTTCTGCTCCTGTAAACTCCATCTCCATGGTTTGGTAATTTGTGGAATACTTCCCTATGGAATACATCCACTAAACTCCTAGTACCACATTCATGTCAGGTACATATACCACATAGAATGTCTCTATCACTATATAATTCCCAAGCGTTACCTTTAATTTAGGAATCCTCTGACTACACTCCATGGAGTGACCTGCTGCTGCTACCAAAAACCCATCAAAGCTCTCAGTATGAATGTCTCTCTTTTTAACCCATGTAGCATCAATAAAGTTGTGGGATTCCCCACCATCTATCATTACTCCCACTCTGTGGCCCTATATGGTACCTCTGATCTAAAGAGTATGGAATCTAGGAACCCCTGTCATGGTAGCAATGGTACCTCTTGAGGCCTGTCCCTCAGCAACTGTCTCTGTTGTCTCTCCCTGCTCCCGATCCTGGTAATCCTCATCCTCCTCATTGTTGGAATAATCCTCTATGTAGTAGGCCTTTACTTTTCCTGAGCATCTATGACTTGGTATCCATGGTTCCTGGCAAGTGAAACATAAGTTTTTTCTTCTGAGGTCCTGTCGCATATCATTGTCCATCTATTCTTTCTTGGGCCATTCTTTCTGGAGGGTTTTCTTTCTTTATCTTTAATAGGAAAATTGATCCTGGGAGGAAACCTATTTTGGGGCACTGCATCCTACAAGTCTCTAGTCCGTTTGATGTCATATTCTAGGGTGGTGGGCCTATAAGACTTGACCCATCCCCGTAAGGGTTCAGTGAGAGCCTCCGTGAGCAACATAATCAACCTGCTCTCTGATATATCTGTGACCATGACTGCTATCCTCTAAAACTCAAAAATAAATGCATTTGCACTACCTGTCTGCTTGAGCTATGCCAGCTCCCTAATGTATACCTTTGGATCCTTCTAATCAAACCGCTCAATGAGCCTCTGTGTAAAATCTGTGTATGAGGTGATGGTGTTGTGACCCAGTGTCACTAACCCATGGTACCACCACTCATGTGCTTCTCCATCCAAATTAAAGGTAGCCAATTTAATGGCATCTATCTCAATCATGGGGTTGAGCTGGAAGTATGTATCCAACTTCTGTACCCAATTCCTGGCTAGGCCACCCTGGGTGCCCTCAAAGGTAGAGATAGTCAGTTTCCCTACTATGCGCTGTAACTCATAGTTCTGGGTGAATGGCCTATTGCAATCTTTGGGTTTGTTCTTACTCTTAAAGTGGAAGAAGTCAATGAAGGTCATGGCTGAATGGAAGTCCTCTCCTAAAGCCCTATATTCTCTCAGATAGGCAGTCATGGGTTCTTCTAGTTCTGCTTGTGCTAGAGGCACTACAACTGGACTATCTAAGAATTGAGGCATGGTAGGTCGGAAAGGATTTTATATATGGGGATGGATCTACATGTTGGTATGTAAGTGATCCCTACTACTGCTGGTGGATACCTATCACTGTTGGGAAATAAGGGACTCATCATTTATTTTTTCCTCGTAGTGAGTTCTTTTATGGCTGATATGAGACTATTGAAATCTATTTTATCATCATCGGCCATTGTTTCTTTGCCTTTTTCAAACTGATACTATCTGTTACCCAAATCTATGTCCTCTAACTCCTCTTCTCTGTCTCTATACCTCTGTCTCCTATGAGTAATGTTGTATGGGTCTCCTAAATTCATTTATAATTTTTTCATGCCCACAGCTGGCAAGGAAAATGGCTCTGATACCACTATAATATCCCAAACTGGTATTTTTCTTTTTATGTGTGTACTATAGATGACTAATAGACTTATGCCTCAATAAAATAGGAAAGCAAACCTTGATCTTCCATGCATGCAGTTGAATGCAGATCTGTGCCCTAGAAAATATTGAGATGCTATAAAATAGGAGAAATCAATGCATGTACATACCAGTATATAGATTAGGTGATGGTGAAGAGGATGGTCCCAACATGCAAGGATTCTACCAGAGGAATAGGGAGATAAACCAAATCATCCTCCATAGGTGAATGCACCCTCCTCTCAAATTCTATATGCTCCAGAATAATAAATAATTAGCTGCTGAAAGTCCGGATGATATGCACTAGGGTTATAATACCCCTCTGATGGTGATGCCAAGAAACGGGTAGAAGAAACAAAGGCAAACTAGCCCAAAACATGAATGCCTCCTCAAATCAATTTGCCCATGCAGAATAATGCCTCCAGAAAAGGGAGCATAGATGATAACTCGCTTGATACTCAAGCTGAACGGTCCTTCTTCCAGGGGAAGGATAATGGAGGTGCTCCGAGATAAATGGAAGTAACATGCGGAAGTTCTGAACCCTGTAGATAGGAAAACAAATTGCTTGGCCTCTGACCATGGTGACACGATGTGATGGTGGAACTCTCCAACTGAATGAATAATCAACCTCCCAAAATAACTGCTAAATGTAACCTGCTGATGAACTAGTGCTGAAACTGGATGATCCAACTTGATGATGAACTAGGGTAGATAGATTTCGCTGCCGAAATACACCAATTAGCTGAGCATGCACTCAACCCCAACTTAGCTTGCCGAGCTCTCCAATTCAACTCCATAAATCAATAATCACATAAGTGACTTCTCCATTCACTTTATCTTTCTTTTATAACTTTCAACTGCGAAAACCCTAAATTTTGGCCCAATTAGGTCACTTTATCTTCTAATTTGCAATTGACTTGCATGCATGCGCATGGAGACTTAATCGGGTGCATGCATAATTAAATAATTCCTGGATGTCATGCATGTAGATGACCTTTGGCTTTGGTGGCCCTCTTCGACCCAATGGTGATATAATATTGATGCCCTAGATCTTCTATATATGGCATCAATCTTCGCCTGATTCCTTGACTGTCAGTACCTGCTCGAACCTACAATAATCACATAGGTTAGTAGGTTGGTCCTCAATGCCTAAGCAGAAGAGGACATTACACAAGGGTCATGAATGTGTATGGGTCCCATAGTAGACTCACCAATGTACTAGAGTCAGGTGACAACCGGGGTCTTAGGCCAAAGAATGAACAGACTAATACCATGTACAAATCTCAATAGTGTGATGATGTAGCTAAAGTCGAGCACGTGAGACACAACCAACCTGAAAGGCACTAATGACTCCTTTCAAGTGGTCCAAGGAACTCATAAATGAGATGGATGAAACCAGGATACAGGGACCTTTGGGTCTTTCCTCTAGAATAGATGTGTTGACGTCGACAGAGGGAGACATGCAACTAACAAGGAAATGATGTTTCCTTGATAGAAGCGCGAGGGGAATAACCAAATATGTGCAACAATAGGGGGACTGAGACACTGAATGGGGAATATGGGCAGGGGAGTATAGGGGACTCAAACTTCCTTTGTTAAGAGTATGATGACAGGGATGACCTGATAGTAAATGAAACTAAATCATGGGAAAGGTATCATAGCTGTGAAACTAGAGATATAACTGCAATGGGAGATACTAGGGGGTAATTGTACTAGTGATATCCAGGGGATCCAAGGGAGACTCATCGCAGAGTACTCTAAACAAAGGTGACCCAAAGGGGGAAAGATGCCATAATTTGAGATCATATATGGTGGCGCCTAGAGACACCATTTGGGCCTTCTTCATAGTTTAAGGAGCACAAAGAAGGGATAGAAGTATGCTCAATATGATACTATTTCATGGATTTGTATCGAGCTCGAGAAGGTAAATGCTTGATGGTATTTTCATTTTTAGAGTCTGAAAACAGGAAGAAGATACCAGTGGTTCTCTTTTTTGTAAATAGTCCCCTAAGCCCGAAAAAGGATAAAAGTATACAAAGGAGAGCTCTCCCAACTGAAGGGTTAGAGAGACTTCTTTACTGTAGGTATTCCAACCAGGTCGAAAAAGGTTAAACCTATACTGATTGGATGATCATTCAAATAATTTTATGAGCATGAATGAAACCAAGTTTGCTCGACAATATTTTCTTGATGAGAGGGATGGAAATGAGCTTAAAGACAACCCATAACGATCTTTTTCATAAGTTACGGTCCCAATGTTCGAAAAAGCATAAAATGATACAAAGAGAAATGTTCCTAGCTGGAAGGTGCTAGGGTGATCCTTTTCTTTTAATAGTGTACGTAGTCTGAAAAAGGATATAAACGAGGCCACATAGATTCCATTTCAAATAATTTAATGAGTGTGAAAGGATGCAAGCATGCTCGACAATATTTTTATTCTTTTGAGGAGTCAGAAAAGAGCTTAACAAAAACTTCGTAATGGTCAGTCAAGAAAGGAGGAAGTGTTCGATGTATGGAAAGAGGTTATGTTGTGAACATGGATGATAGGAATAACAATAGAACATTGATGGTTCCTCCTTGCGGGATGATGGATGGCAGTGAAATAATGCCAACTGTGTAGTATTGATGGAGTAGATGGCTCGTGAACATGCCAGTACATGCATGGGTGATTCGCATGATGGCACACAAATCAAGGGGAATTACGGGAAATGGATCAAAAAATAATCATGAGAGCACGAGATGAGGGTCTCGTCAAAAGACAGAGGGAGGAAAACCGAACTCGGTGGTGCGAACGCTACGAAAAACGGACGTCAGATGACTCTATGGTGCATGGAAGAAAAACTAGACCAAATGGAGGCCTATGAATAAGGGGGGACCACATGAGACTTGTCATTTTCACTATGCAGTTGAGTTGGAGTGAAGGGCCCTAGAACACAACTACTGATTTCTTTCGACTGGACCGATGGTTTTTTGATCTGTGACTTGCAGGTAGGAGTTCTCATCAAACCCGTCCTTTTCAGTGGATTATTTTTTGGTTTTCCTTACTCTAGGGGCCTTGGCTGAGCCTGAAGGATTCTCAGGGCCAGGTTGCATTTTTCGAGGGAAAAGGAGCGACCCAGGTCGCTCTTATTGCATTTATCGGGGATACAAGCGTGACCCAGGTCACACCTATTTAGCGGATAAGAGCGACCCAATCGCACATGCTAAGCCTTTTTTAGTGACTTGGGTTGCATAAAAAGGCCAAACATGTGCGACCTAGCCTAGAAAGATTGCTTTTTGCATGGATGTGTCTGATAGGGACTATGTTTCTATGTAGGATTCCTTGATTTGCATGGCATGAGCAAGACATTGGGGACCTCCGAGGGGAGGTAAGTGTTGATCCAGCGGTACAAGATACACTCGCCCTCTATGGGCTGTGGAAGTTCTTCCAGATCCCATTGGTGCATTCATTAAAACTGTTGTCGGAAAATCTTGTGATCCACTAGGACCAAGAGGCAGAGTGCTTCATTATCCAGGGTGAGCGGTTGGAGATCACCCTCCATGACGTGTACTTTTTGGCAGGCCTCCCTATACTGGGCACGATCGGCAACACAATGCTGAAGCTCCCAAGGGTGGTGTCGATGGATGACCTCTATGATAGGAATTTCTATGCCTCGACATATGTGCACAAGTCATACATACTGGTGTGCAACATCGAGAGTCTACAAACTCAAGAAGAGGTAGCAATGATGCTGCATATACTAGGATTGACTGGACCGCACAATATTCCAGGTGGTCATCTCGTGATGGTGGATAGTGTACTGAGGGGAACCTACAATGGGCGAGCCCAGATGTTATTGACTTTGTTTCTGTGTGGGATGAACCATGCTAACTCAGTGGGAGGGGATGATGTTTCCCCTCGTTCTTGTGCTCATTTTTCTTTGAGGAATTTCCTACTCTACGACTGCATCTTGCGGTGCGTGAGGGGGGACCTCGAGAGCCTCGGGTTATGAGGTAGTGTGAGATGATGATTCAAAAGGGAGGCGTCTTGGTGGGTCACTTCTTAACCAGGGATTTTTTTTCACAGTGGTGAAAAATTCCAGTCCTCATAGAGGACTATCCATATGCTGGGATGGATTACCAAGGAGACCCGGAGATGCATGGACCTCCAGGGTAGGTATAGGGACCTGATGGTATGTATACATGATGATTTTGTGGTTGCATTCATATATAGTTTACTATCTTCATGGTAGTCAGATGATGTGTGTGACAGATACTGATGACATACTATGTACATGTGTAGACGTGGGGCCACGCCCTCCGGCAGGATACTAGAGATGTAGGGGAAGGGTGGAAGTTAGATCCACCTTCTCATGGACATAGGAGAAGCCGGAGTGCTACAATGGAAGTGACTGCGGCTAGATGTGGAGCGCTTACTAAAGGGGGTAACCAACGATGGGTGGTAGTTGTAATACCGCAGTTTTGACCCCATGGTATTGAAATTGCACATGATGTATATATTGTATTGAATCATGGCAAGGAGATCAAGGCCAAGTCCCTTCCATTGATTGATGTTTTGTGTATAGGTAATCAAGGTTGATACCTATAGTTATGGAGATAAGTAAGACAAAACATTTTGATATATCATGTAAATATACAATTAATAAAATACCACAACTAGCTATGGGACTGCAACGTGAAAGAGATGAGGACATGAGTCCACAAGGGATAGGATGGGGACTTAGTCAAAACCTAAGCCTTAGGGTGAGGGAATATGTCAATGGGAGAACCCTTGAACCCTTAGCTACCCTTTTGTCCCCTAAACTCAATCATCAATTTATTCCAGAAGTTGGTTGAGGAAGTTAATGCCTTGGGAAGAGAAAGACATGGCAGTCTGATTGCTTATCTGAGCAAGCTTGCAAGTCTGCAGTTTGGGAAGTCACATTCTTGCTTCTGCAGCGAGTAAGCACATGGATTTCTGTCAGCCCTTCCTTTCTCTCAGTCATGAGAATTTTTTGTTCTTGTTCTTTGTGGAGGAGGGATCATTTTGATCAGGGACGCTCACTCATTCATGTGTTGTTCATTCCCGAGCCACAGTCACGAGTGTCCACGGTGATGCAGCGTGATCCTGTGTTTGTTCGCTATCTGGAGTGGTGGAACAGGTTGTTTTGTAGTGTTTCTCTTGAACTAGAGTGTGGTATGCAAACTTGTTTTCTCTGTGTTACAGAGTGAAGCTTGTGTTGTTGAGTTTCCTTGTGGGTTGTTGTGATGTGCGTCCATGTTTTGGTCTGAAAGACTTAGGAGTGGAAGAGGCCCAGAATTGGATTATAAACCTAGTGAAGAGAGGAACCTCATAGACAGATCAAGAGGGGCTAGAAAATCCTCTATGCACACCCTAAAGAACACTGGAAGGGAAGGTATGGCCTGAGGGAACTGTGCAGTAGTGAAGGGAATACTTCCTTGTGTTGGTTCTGTAGGTATTGTGGAATTCCAAGATGGATAGATCTAGTGTAGGTGTCCATAGCTCTGTGGTTGATCTCACTAGCTTAGAAATTCTTCCTCCCCCTTTCCTTAGCATCCTGAGAAACCCAATTGTTAGTTGGTTTGGCTAAGTCTTGGTGTGCATTTGACCTATGAGTGAGTCATTGCCTGAGCATACTAATAAATCCAACTGGAGGTTGGTTTGGCCATGTTGCGATGATTTTGCCTATGTTTGAGCATGTTGTTCCCTAGTTCCTTGTAGAAATAATACCCAACTCAGGGCTGGCAGTGGGGTTGAGATATTAATGAACACACTGGCTTATGGTTGAGCTCACTAGCTTAGAAATTCTTCCTCCCCCTTTCCTTAGCATCCTAAGAAACCCAACTGTTAGTTGCTTTGGCTAAGTCTTGGTGTGCATTTGACCTGTGAGTGAGTCATTGCCTGAGCATCCTGATAAATCCAACTGGAGGTTGGTTTGGCCATGTTGCAATGATTTTGCCTATGTTTGAGCATGTTGTTCCCTAGTTCCTTGTAGAAATAATACCCAGCTCAGGGCTGGCAGTGGGGTTGAGATATTAATGAACACACTGGCTTATGGTTGGGTGGAACGTTGCAGCGACATAGCTAGTTGCAAGACATCTTCATCACTGAGATAAGTATTATGATGTATTGTTTCTGCAATGTATTTCCTTATGAGTTATTATAATCATGTTGAATGCTTATTGATGGTTAAGTAAGAGTTCACTTATGTTATGTTTTCCTTCATTTTACTTCTGTATATGCCTTTTGTTTTTGCAATGTATTTTGCCTAAGTTCAGGGATGCTAGAATATTGTTATAGGGTCAGAATGAATTTGACTTAGTGTTTTTTCCCCTTGGAATCCTCCTAGGAAAGGAGGAAGGTGAAAGACGAAAAAGAGAAGTTGAACGGGGAAGAAAGCTAGTTTTCTGCACCTCGAGATCCGCCTGTGGAAGGCGAAAAGCAGAAAGGCAGAAGGCAAAAATTGGAAAACCGGGAAAAGTTAAAGGAAAAGGTTGGATTTCCGCATTCTGAGGTCAGAAAGTGGAAGTGTGGAAGGTCAAAAGTTGGAAAGCAGAAAACCGATGGGAAAGGTAGTCATTTCGCGTGTTTTCGCATTCCGAGGTCAAAAGGCAGAAAGCGGAAGTCCGGAAGGCGGAAGGAGGAAGAGCCATTAAAGTATTTTCATTGCACATTATGTTTTTCGATTCCCAAGTTACGAGGTTGGGAGGGCGAAAAGTGGAAGTGCGGAAGGCGGGAGATCGATAAATTACTCCGTCGCAGCTCAAGGTTTTGATTTTCGAAATTAGAAGTCAGAAAGTGGAAGTGCGGAAGGAATAAGGTTGACAATTCACTCTGTCAAACTTTTGAGTTTCGATTCTTGATGTTCGGGCAAGAGGCAAAGTGTAGAAAGGATAGGTCCAGTGCATAAATGATCATTTTTTTTGAAGAATGGATTTGTCAAGGGTGGAACCTTGTTACAGTGGGTTGTAAGCCTGGGAATGTATGTTAAAGGAGATTACGTGACCCATGACTGGATGTTTTCAGAAATGTTTTTAGACATTGTGGTATCCAGGGTATGGGAGCGTGACAGATTGGTATAATAGATAAGGGTTACAACATTGGTCATAAATGGTCCAAGTTAGATAGATGCATAAAGAAAACCATAGCAAGACAGAGTGCTATTTTGGCAGAATTGCTAATCCTAGCTAACCCGACCAAATGTCCCAAGCAATGCTCTATAAAGAAGTAGACTTCAAATTGACAAAAAACTTGATTGTATAAATATTTGACGCTCCATAAAGTGATTTTCTCACCTCCGATATTTGCGTGCGATATCCAACGGGGAGATAACACGTCATTTACGCACGTTTCCTATCACGCACAACGAAATTTTCTTTGTTCACGCTAGTTCTCCCATTGAAAACATTGTTAACCGTTGATCTATTAGGGGATCAATCTTATCCATTGATATTAATCTCTGTTATGCCAATTAGTTTCCAATTTTGCAGTGAACAGTCGGTAAGTGATTTTGAATTATGAGATTGTCTAACAATGGTTTATGTTAACACATTTTTGCAGAGTCATAGTTCCGATTGGAAGAGTTGGTTTTTGGCTCAGCCATGAGAACCTACACCATGAATGATGCACCGGATCCCTATGGGCATGGGGAAGATGCTATGGGGGGAAACGTTCGATTTGGAAATGCTGAGACAAATTCTAATGGGAGAAGATTTCAAGATACTCCCCCATATTTTGCAGCCACCATGAGAAGCCTAAGGGTGGAGATGCAAATATACAGAGAAGATAATGAGAGAATGATTAAATCTTAGGAAGAGCAGAATCAGTTGAACGCATCCATGCTACAGAGTTTTACAGACATCTAGAGGTAGATGAACTCTGAGCATCAGGAAGTAAATCCAGAAGGAAGTAAGAGCGGTGCTAGAAGAAGAAAAATGTCTTTTAGTGGATCATTTGACTCTGAATGATCCACTAGGGGTTCAAGTTATTCTTCTCACAGGAATAATAAAAAGAGGCACTACCAAAATAGTTCACGTGATGAATTCAAGAAGGCTAAGCCTCCTATGTTTGATGGTGAGGTAGAGAATGGTCAAGAAGCTGAAGCTTGGCTTCTTGGGATGAGAAAATATTTCCAAGTCCAAAACTACTTTGGAAATATTAAGGCTAGGGTATCCATATTCAATTTGATTAGAAGAGCATCCATATGGTGGGACCACTTCAGGAAAGTGAAAAAGATTAATGAAAGGAAGATTGTGTGGAAACAATTCCAGAAGTATTTCAGGCAGAAGTACCTCTCTGACTGGTACTATGATGATAAGATCAATGAATTCCATTAGCTAATATTGGGATAGCTGACCATGGAAGAATATACAAACAAATTCTTGGAGTTGTTGAGGTATGCCAGGTACATCAGGGATGATAAAGTGAAAATCCAACATTTTCTAAGTGGACTACCTCAGTCATACAAAGACAGAATTGAGTTTGATGAACCTCAAACTCTAGAAGAGGATATCTGGAAGGCTAAGTATTTCTATCATCAGAACAAAGACAAACCTGATATCCATAAAGAGTGGAAGGACAAGAAGAATGGGAATTTTGAGCAAAGGAAGAAAGGGTTCAAACCTTGTCACTTCCAAAATCAACAGAGGCAGCCATCACAAGTCGTGAATCATCTAGTTAGAGTGATGGGAGAAAATCCAATAGATCCAAGAAATATCAGAGAACCTCTCCAATGCTGGAGATGTGGAGAAAACCACCTGCGCAGGAACTGTCCACATTGGAATGGGAATGTGAGTCAAGCTCACAACATTCAAGAATAAAAAACTGTGGGTAAATTAGCAAGGAATACCCCTAGAATTTATGCAGCGCTAGAGGACCGCCAGGTAGATCATCAGTCAACTGTGGTTGAAGTTGCAGGTAAGTTTGCTAAGCAATATGTTTCTATTTTTATTGACCCTGGATCTACTCACAGTTATACTATTTTTATTGACCCCTTGGGGAGAACCAGTTCTATTTGTGGAAAAAAAATATGGTACACGCAAGTTGTGTATTGATTACAGACAACTGAACAAAGTCACTGTGAAGAATACTACCCTTTACCTCGAATTGATGACCTCTTTGATAAAATGAGAGGAGCATAGGTATTTTCCAGGATTGAATTGAGGTTTGGTTACCATCAAGTAAGAATCAAGGATGAATATATTCATAGGACAGGGTATGGACATTATGAGTTTGTAGTGGTACCATTTGGTCTCACAGATGCACCAGCTACTATTATGTGTCGTATGAATAGTGTTTTTAGCAAGTATTCGGACAAGTTTGTTCTTGTCTTCGTTGATGACATTCTTATTTACTCTAAGAATGAGGAAGAGGACGAAGAACATCTGAGATTGACATTGAAATTGTGAACGGAGCATAAGTTGTATGCAAAATTGAGCAAATGTCATTTCTATAGAGATAGAATTCATTATCTAGCTCACATTATCTCAGATGAAGGAATATCTTTGGACCCTGAAAAGATTGAAGCCATTATGAATTGGACAACTCCAAGAAATGTGACAAATGTAATATATTTCATGGGACTTGCAGGATACTACAGGAGATTCATTAAAGGATTCTCCAAGGTTGCACATTCAATCACTTCTTTGCAAAAGAAGGGGATAAAGTTTGAATGGACACTGATATGTGAGGAGAGATTCTAGCAGTTGAAGAATCTTCTCACAAGTGCACCAGTTCTGAAAATTGCAGACCCAAAAAACGATTTTGTGGTGTGTACTGATGCATGAGGTCAAGGACTTGGAGGAGTTCTTATGCAAGACAACCACGTGGTATGCTATGAGTCAAGAAAGTTGAAGGATAATGAGAAGAACTATGCTACTCATTATTTATAACTTACAACCATAGTACATGCTCTCAAGATGTGGAAGCATTACTTGATGGGAAGGAAATTTGAGCTAAGGACAGACTACCGTGGTCTAAAATATTTGTTTGATCAACCAACTCTAAATGCTAGGCAAGCTAGATGGCTGGATTTTTTATGTGGGTTTGATTTTGAAATCAAGCACATAAAAGGGAAGGGAAATAAAGTGGTTGATGCACTCAGTAGGAAGATGCATGAAATGCATGTGGCATCTCTTAGTATTTTCCAACCAGATTTGAGACAGCATATTGTTAATCCTATTGCTGAGGATGAAATGTATGTGCAGATCAAGGACAAATTGCAGCAGCAAAGTCTTGAAAAGAAGTATGAGGGATATAAACTGGAAGAAGATGTACTTCTTACCTATAAGAACAGGATTTATATTCCAAATGTAGTAGACTTGAGGAGAATTGTTATGGATGAAATCCATTAAGCTCCATATTCTAGACACACGGGATATTAGAAGACAATTGCTACAGCCAGAAAGCATTATTTTTGGCCAGGAATGAAAAGGAAATGGCTTAATATATTTCAAGGTGCATGAAACGTCAGCAGGTGAAGGTTGAGCATCAACACCCACCATGTTTGTTGCAAACTTTTCCAGTACCAGAATGGAAATGGGAAGTTATTTCCATGGATTTAATTACAAGATTTCCAATGACTTGGAGACAACATGATTCCATCATGGTTGTGGTGGACAAGTTGACAAAGGCAACACATTTTACACTGATTAAGTCCACGTATAAAACGGATTCCATTGCAAAAATATTCATGAAGGAGATTTTCATATCTGCATGGATTTCCTAAGGCAATAGTCTCTGACAAGGATCCCAAGTTCACTTCCAATTTTTGGAAGGGTTTGTTTGTAGATTTGGGTACAAAGCTGAACTTCAGCATTGCCTACCATCCTTAGACTGATGGACATAAAGAGAGAGTGAATTAGGTGCTTGAAGATAGGATTCACATGTATGTGATGGACAAGCCATCCAAGTGGGAAGATTATTTACACTTGGGAGAGTTTACCTATAATAATGGGCAGTAAGCATCCTTGGGAATGAGTCCATATGAAGCTTTGTATTGAAGAAGGTGTTGGACACCTATGACTTGGGATAATCCAATGAATAGGATTGTTCTTGGCCAACAATTTCTCAAGGAAATGGAGTAAGAGGTTGCAAAGATCAGGCAGAATCTGAAAGCATCCCAGGACAGACATAAAAGCTATACAGATAAGCATCGAGTGCACAGAGAGTTCAGTGTTGGGGATCATGTTTACCTCAGAGTGAGGGAAAGGAATATTTCCTTGAAGCTTGGAAGTTGTTCCAAGTTTTCACCTAGATACTTTGGGCCATTTGAAGTGCTTGAAAGAATAGGGCCATTTTCATATAGACTGCATTGTCTGCTAGCACTAGAGCTCATAATGTTTTTCATGTTTCTTTGCTTAAGAAATATGTACATGATATTAACCATGTGATAAATTGGGATATGATTTAGGTGGAACCCGAAGGAGAGTTCCAAACCAATCCATTGCGCATCCTTGATAGGAAGATCACAGTGCTCCGGAATCGAGTCGTTGAACAAGTGAAGGTGCAGTGGGAGCACTATGGTCTTGAGGAGGCTACGTGGGAGCTGGAGGATGCCATGCGAGTGGCACATCCATTTTTGTTCAATTTTGAAGAGCACTAAGGACAGTGTTGTTGTAAGGGGGAGTGGAATGTAATACCTCGGTTTTGACCCCATGGTATTGAAATTTTACATGATGTATATATTGTAATGAATCAAGGCAAGGAGCTCAAGGCCAAGGCCCTACCATTGATTAATGTTTTGTGTATAGGTGATCAAGTTTGATACCAATGGTTATGGTGCTAAGTAAGGCAAAGTACATTTTGATATATCATGTAAATATACAATTAATAAAATACCACAACTATCTATGGGACTGCAACGTGAAATAGATGGGGGCATGATTCCACAAGGGATAGGATGGGGAGTTAGTCAAACCTTGATCCTTAGGGTGAGGCTAGATGTTAATGGGAGAACCCTTGAACCCTCAGCAACCTTTTTTTCCCCTGTACTCAATCATCAATTTCTTCCAGAAGTTAGTTGAGGCAGTTACTACCTTGGGTAGAGAAAGGCATAGCAGTCTGATTGCTTATCTGAGAAAGCCTGCAAGTCTGTAGTCTGTGTGTTAGCCCGTCCTTTCTCTTAATCGTGAGAAGGTTTTGTTCTTGTTCTTCATGGAGGAGGGATCATTCTGATTGGGGATGCTCACTCATTCACGTGTTTTTCATTCTCGAGCCTCAGTTGCGATTGTCCACGGTGGTGCAGCGTGATCCTGTTTTTGTTCATTGTTTGGAGTGGCAGAACGGGTTGTTCTGCAGTGTTTCTCCTAAACTACAGTGTGGTATGCAAACCTATTTTCTCTGTGTTATATACTGAATCCTGTGTTGTTGAGTTTCTTTGTGGGTTGTTGTGATGTGCATACCTATTTTGGTATGAAATACTTAGGAGTGGAAGAGTCCCAAAATTGGCTGATAAACCTAGTGAAGAGAGGAACCTCACAAATAGATCAAGAGGGGATGGAAAATCCTCTATGCACACCCTAAAGAGCACTAGAAGAGAAGGTATGGCCTAAGGGAACTTTGTAGCAATGAAGGGAATACCTCCTTGTGTTGGGTGTGTGGGTATTGTGGAATGCCAATATGGATAGATCTGGTGTAGGTGTACATAGCTCTGTGGTTGAGCTCACTAGCTTAGAAATTATTCCTCCCCGCTTCCTAAGCAGCCTCAAAAACCCAATTGTTAGCTGGTTTGGCTTAGTCTTGGTGTGCATTTGACCTGTGAGTGAGTCATTGCCTTAGTAGCCCGATAAACCCAACTAGATGTTGGTTTGGCCATGTTGTGATGAGTTATGGCTATGTGCGAGCTTGTTGTTCCCTAGTTTCTTGGTGGAAGTGGTGTTGAGATATTAATGAACACGCTGGCCTATGGCTGGGGGGAACGTTGCAGCGACATAGCTAGTTGTGGGACAACTTCATCACCAATATAATTATTATGCTATATTTTTTTTGCAATGTATTTGCTTATGAGTTATTATGATCATGTTGAATGCTTATTGATGGTTAAGTAGGAGTTCACTTCTGTTATGTTTTCCTGCATTTTACTTTTGTATCATGCCTTGTGTTTTTGAAATGCATTTTGGCTAAGTTCAGGGAGGCTAGAAGCCTGTTACAGGGTCAGAATGCATATGACTTAGTGTTTTTTCCCCTTCAAATCTGCCTGGGAAAGGCGAAAGGCAGGAGCCTAATTGGAAGTCAGAAAGCAGAAGTGCGGAAGACGGAAGGTTGAAAATTTACTCCATCAAACTTTTGAGTTTTGATTCCCGATGTCCGGGTGAAAGGCGAAAGGCAAAGTGCTGAAAGGATAGATCCAGGGAGGAAATGATCATTATGGTTGCAGAATCGATATGTCAAGGGCAAAACCTTGTCACAGTTGGTTGTAATCCTGGGAATGTATGTTAAAGGAGATTACGTGACCCATGACTAGATGTTTAAAGAAAAAAATTTAGATAGTGTGGTATCCAGGGTACGGGTACGTGACAGGAGTACATTGATGACGAATTGATTACCGCATGTTACATGGATCCTCCATAGTGGATATCCCTTATGAGAAGGATCGCGGTTGCTGCTGAGTATGTCAGAAAAACGTCACAAGGTGATGTTCCTATGGAGGAGGAGGACTCATAAGAGGAGACTGAGTATGAGGCGGGGGACTCAAACTAGCAGCTGACTATGCTACCCCCAATGTGTTGGTGCATGGGGATTTTTGTATGATATGTATAATCATCAGAGAAAGCTTATGGAGCTTCGCATTTTGTACTTAACATTATGATATGATATATATATGCATGTGGATGCACTTTTTTCTTTTTTTATGTGTTTTTATGGGTTTGTTTTGAGTCTCGTTTATGATTATGATGATGCATATATGATGTATATGACATATGTATGCATGAATATATGATGATGCATGGTGTATTTTATTTCCTATGTGCGATGATTGATTATCCACTTTAGAATGTCATTAGCCATTTGGTCTACGACATTATTGAGACTTCTGGGAACATGCATGAATGAAATGGATTCAAAATGTCTAACCAAGTTTCTAGTGTGCAAGAACTTTCTAAAGAGACAAGGATAACGTACCCGGTAGTAGTTATTCAACTGGGAGACAAGTAGTTGGGAGTCTAAGAAGACATCAAGGAAGAAAACACCCAAGTGGAGGGAGGCAGTCGAGAGACCAACGACACCGTCGTACTTAGCCTGGTTGTTGGTAGCAAGACCAACACACATTCCATCGATATGGATCAACTCATGTGATGGGGAATAAATGACCCACGCTGCTAAAGCAAGATTAGGCGACCATCTACTTGCTCCGTTAGTGAAACCAATGTAGCATGGAGAGGTAGGATCCATCTACAACAACCAAGGAAACAAAAAATAAAAACTATGACACAAGTGTACTTCATGGTGAGCGACTTCAGGCATAGAACCTCTTGAGGTAGATCCCATTGCAGGGATTCTTCAAGAGGTGGATGTCGGAGTTAGAAAGGATATATGCTCCCTTGTTGAGGCATCAATGGATGATGTATGGGTCATACCACATGGAATCAAATTTCCATCTCCATAGCTTATCATTGGCTAGGTCGTAGATGAGGGCAATGTCCCCCTCGCTAAAGGTGCATAGGTGGGTGTGGGATTCATAATGGGACTTAGATCGAGTCTTAGTTGCTTCAATCATTTGGAGAGTAGGACAATGGTTCTTGTTGGTCCGTTCAAGCATAAGTAGGAATTGTTCTAACGGTGATGTATCAGGTAGAATTTTGATGTCAAGGCGGCGCAACAGAATTTGGCATTCAATCGGAAAAACTGATTCCACACCATGGACTAAGTGAAATGGGGTAAAAATTGTGGCAGTTTTCATCAATTTCCAGTAGGCCAGAGGGTGGAAAAGAGAAAGTGGTGCCATTTGGACTTGTGTTTGTCTACCATCCGCTGGAGCATGGTTTTGAGTTTCTTGTTGACAGCCTCGACTTTGTCGTTTCCCTGAGGATAATAAGTGGAGGAATACTGGTGTTCAAATTTAAACATGGAGGATAACTCTGTCCAAACAACATCCTCAAAATGAGAACCATGGTATGATACTAACTGTTTGGGGACACCGAAATGAGTGATGACGTGGTTAAAAAAGAACTGTGTCGCAGTATCATCCTTATAGTTGAACGTAGGCATGGTCTCGACCCATTTAGTGAAATAATCGATGACCACAATAATTTTTTTATGACCACCGGTCGAATGAGGATTACAGGTCATGAAGTCAATTGCCCATTTGCAGAAGGGACCGATTGTGACGACAAGATGTAGCGGCACGGGAGGTGTCCTTTCTTTTGGAGCAAAGAGCTGGAAATTGCGATAGTGTTTAACTACATTGATGCAATCGACAAAGATGGTTGGCCATAAATAACCGACGCGGAGAATATTTTGGGCAGTGGCCAAACCAATGAGGTGGCCACCACAGGCTCCACTATGATAGCCATTCAATACTTTTTTGGCTTCATCACAGGTGAGGAAACATTGTAATATGGTGTCGACACTGAGGCGGTACAAGACATCACCAATGAAGAGGTACCGAGCATCTTGGTGCTGAATGCGACAATGGTCTTCGTGGCTTAGATGGGGCCTTAATTTTTGTGTGTGCAAGTACCAAAGAATGCCCCCATACCATGGGTCTTACGTAGAGATGACAAATAAAAATTCATCATGAATATTGATTGTGATAGGTGGTGAGGGAAACGACAAAGGGAGGTATGTCATCAAGGAATATAACACCAAAGCTTTGGTGCTTTTTGGGGAAACTAATTCCAGATCATATTCTGGGAGAATGACAATCCACTTGGAAGCACGACCTTGAATAAGGTGGCGACTTAAGATATACCTAATGGGGTTGAAATCGGCCACGACTCAAGTGTGGCTCAAGAGGACGGCAAGGACCATCTTCTCTTCATGGGAATAATGTAAAGATGGTACGGAAAGTTTCTGACTTACATAATAAATCATGTTCTCTTGGCAAGCATCGTCTTCTTGGACCAAGACGTTAGCGATAGAATTTTCAAATGCTGACATGTACAGGATAAAATCCTTGGTGAAGTCGGGAGGAGACAACAATAGAGCGTACGTCAGAGCTTGTTTCAATGTGTCAAAAGCACCTTGTGCATGCTCATTCCAAAAAAAAGGGTTGTTGGTACAGAGCAAGCATAAGAACCCATGGACTTCCGTCGCATAGTCCAGAATAAAGCAAGGAGGGAAATTGGCCTTGCCTTGGAGGATCTGCAATTGGTGCAGAGTACGTGGTGGGGGAAGATTCAGTATGGCTTGAACCTTCAAAGGATCCATGGGAATCCCTTTGTGGGACACAATGAAACTGAGTAATCGATCGACTGGGATAAAAAACACACACTTGAGGGGGTTCAAGTGGACGTTGTATGTGTGAAATCACAGGAAGACATGTCATAAGTCATCCAATTGTTGAGAACGTTTCCAAGATCGAGCCGTGAGGTTGTTTAGATAGACCAAGATAATGTGAATCAGGTAATGGAAACAAAAAGTCATGGCCCGCTGAAAATTGGCTCCAACATTTTTAAGGTCGAACGACATAACACAATACACAAACGTGCCCTAAGGGGTAGTGAAATTGGTTTTGTACTAATCCTCTTTCCAGATTTGAATTTGGTTATAACCGGAAAAACCATCCATAAATGAAAATACTTCATGACCGACACAAGAATCAATGATCTGGTCAATGAATGGAGTGGGGAAGTTGTCTTTGGAACATTCCAAATTTAAGTCACAAAATTCAGTACATACGCGAATGGTACCTTATTTTTTGTTAACGGGAACATGATTGGAAACCCAAGTGGTATATGCAATGGGGTATATGAAACTTGCTTTACACAGTTTCTCGATCTCAGCTTTGATGGCGGGAGCCTTTAACGGGTGAATGGGTCATTTATTTTGGAGAACGGGCATGACATTGGGCCATGTGTAGATATGATGTTCAACTATAGATGGATCAAGCCTAGGAATCTCGATATATGACCAAGCAAAATTATCACGTAACTCTTAAAAAAGTGCTTTGTATGAAGCAACCTCTTCAAGGGAGAAAGATGCTCCAAGTTTAATATCTTCAACTACCCTAGGTGTGGTTGATATATTGACCTTGATGGTTGGAGAATTGTTAACCATGTTACATTCTTCAAAGGCATCTGGTGTCGGAAGGGAGTGGGTTCTTGAACCAGTCTACCGTTTCCATGGATGAAATATTTCGCTTCGACTGAGTATTGGTATGACAATGAAGAAGGCTCATTGGGAATGAAAAAGGAGCAATGGTGCATATCATCCCAAGGATAATTAGGAGTTGAAAGAGCTTCAATAATATCCTCGTCATTGTGAAAGAAGTGTGCATATAGATCGGATGGATATTCCATGACTGAGGAGGCAGAAGTAGTACTGGAATTAGAGATCATGTAGATGGTGTTGGTTATGTCCAAGGAAGAAAACAAATGGTAGATATCCTTAAGGACGATAATGTCAGACTAGTGGGAATGTGTGTGAAGGTCACTAAGGAGTGACCAATACTCATGAAAGTTTGGTCAATGATGTGAATAATGACAATATTGAGCACAAATTGCACATGGTTGGTTAGTATGCAACAACTTGTTCTTGTATGCATGTAAATATGGAACATTAACAACTGGGATGTAGTCAGTCTCATCTACAAAGCGCATGTGGGTGGGAAGGATAGTCAAATCAGGACAATTCTATGTCGCATGGCCTTTTACATCGCACAAAGAACATGTAGGATAAGGGCGAGGTTTTGTCGTCGCTTTGGGCCTTTCCCCCAATCTTCTTTGGAGGAGGAGGGGCAGGACTACAGACAAGAGTAGTCTTTGGTGTACCAGGAGGTGGGTACGACATTATCTCAATAGGTTAGACGAGATTCAGCATGACTTGTGGATTCAAGGGTGGGTTAGGTGGATTGAGGTACCACATAGGAATACCTAAGGTGAAACCAGGCAGGTTGAGAGTAGCCATGAAGGGCTTGCTCACAATGCCACATGGTGGGAAAAGGAAGGGAATCATGTGGATAGGGAGTGAACCCCAATAATTCCCTAAGGATTATGGTTAAGGTTGTGATTGGGGTTGCGAGTAGGTCAGAACGCTATCGGATATGATAGTGCACAAATCCGATATATCAGTCGACGAACGAGGAGGCAGAAAGGACAAAAAGGTGTTCGTCATAGGAGCATTGGAAAACAAGCCCGGGCCAATGACAGACATGGATGGTATGGACAAGCCATCGATGGTAGTTTTGATAGTGGGAAGGACATGTTTCATTGTGGCCAACCCCTTTGGATCATAGTATGTCAACTGGTCAATGGTCACGATCTTCCCATCATGAGGGAACATCAAGATTCGAAAGATGGTAGAGGAAACGACTTACATTGCATACATATAAATACGTCCTATGGGGGATGTTGTAATCAAGTTGGGCATTGACAACCTCAATGTCAATCAAAATTGTTTTGTCAGCTAAATCAACAGGGACATTCATTTGAGCAGAGCGACCATCATAGGTGCAAAGGGCGGTGGAAGAAGGTTGGAGGGTTGGAGATCTAAGTTTCTACCAAAGAAAGGTTAATATAACACAGGTGGATGCCCCCTCATCAATGATGCATCGATGAATGACCAAATTATGAATCATGACCATAAATTGGAAGGCGACGGATGATAGCATCCAAGGTTTTCCTTTATCCAGGTCAAAGGTGATCGACCTAGAGTCAGAGGGATCGATGACATCTAACGCAGATAACAGTGCTTTACATTGCGAAGGATAAGTTTTGAGGAATTCAAAAGTGTACATGGTCATGGGAGACTCATCCAAGTTGTCAACAATACTAGTTGAGACCAGCTCTGGAAGTGGCGTTGTTCGCAACACGACGCAAAGGGAACCACGCGAATTTGGAAGTCTCGTTCGTAGGGGGTCTCTACAAATGAAAAGACATATTAGGATTGGTGGAGGTAGAACCTACAGATGGGTCAACAGTTTCTGTGGTGGAACCATACGGGTTTCCTTGAGTTTGGAGGTTGACATCAAATGATAACACCAGGATCAATGGGTTGAGCCGTAGAAGTGATTACGGGAGTTTGCGGGGCCAAGGGTTGGGTTGCAAACATTCCTTGGTGTGGTAGGGGGTTTTGGAGTACCATAGGTGGAGGAACCGATGGTGCTTGGTTTGGTTGAGTCGAAGCATCCCCATTAGGGTCACGTTGACTATCGTTTTGGAGTAAGTGGTGGATGCGAGTCAAGTGAAGACATTGATGGGTATAATGGATGTAAGTGCTACAGATGGCGCACATATGGTTAGTCTGCAACTGTGGGTTCTTCCTAAGTATAGTGAAACATTAGGGATTTTGTGCAGGGTTTTGACTTCGTTATTTTTTGGAGGGATGTTTTGTTGTCCACCTCCTTAAGGCTGGTTGTTTCCTTGATTCCTACCTCTCTTATTCCTTCCTTGCCCTTGTTGGTTATTGGGGATGGGTTGGTTAGGGAGGTTCTGTTATGCGTAGACCTATCCTTGGGGAGAAAATGGAGCTGGGGTTGGAGCCAGAGTAGGTTGCACTGGTGGTGGGTAATAAGCAGGAGCAGCTGGTGGGGCTGTAAATCCATCCGTTTGGCCATTACACGAGTGTGTCGAACAAGTCGGTCCATGAACATGAGGGCTTTGTGCGGGATGTGCATAGGATGGTGTGGGTCCATACTAAGCCATTACGTGTGAAAGATCAAGGGTGTAACCTTGAGGCGCATAGGAAGGTGTAACTTTGGAGTGAGTCGTTATGTGTGAAATATCAAGGGTGTAACCGGGTTGGGAAACACTATGGGTGTTACCGGGATGGGGTGGAATCACAGGAGAGGCCATATAGAATTAAGGATGATGGATAATAGAGTCGATAATTCCATCAGCACCATCATATTCCCTCGACGTATCTCAATGTGAGGAGCCGACACGGGGTACATTGGGTATAATGGTCTACAAGTAACCCGATTGGGTGTATATAAGATTGAACTATTGATCCTTCAGGATGGATTCCTCCTCAGTTTGTGGTTACTCAGATGCAACGTCCTTAGCGATGGGGGGGAGTAAGGTTTTGAGAAACCAATCTAGGAAGATTCTATCATCTAACTAGATATTACACAAGCTACGACGACGTCACCTTTCAGGGATATGATCTGTGATATGGATAATTATTTTTTGTCTATAGGATAATAGAATTTCTACACCCTCATCATATCGAACGGGTAACTAGAAGTATTACAGAAACATCGAGGCTAACGAGGAAAATTCTGGGTAGGTGGCATGTGGCAGTTCAATGTACCACTTTGATGCAACACTTGTGCATGTGCATTGGAACAACTTCAATCAGACAAAATCATCCACCATGATGTTAGATGAACACCATAAGTGCAATGACATGATGTGGCTTTGGGGGTCCTCTCTTGCCTTTCCCTTAAACTTAGGACATCTGAAGGGATTTTGGTAGGCATAGGAGGCCAAAGTGGGTTATGACGAATGGGGTCATTGGTCAACCGTGCCAAATCGAGTAGGTTGAGGCTATCCATAAAAGGTATACTAGAACCGAAAGTGGATCGGGAAGGGCCAGCGACAATAGTAGTGTAGTTCCCATGTGTAATTGAGGGTGGGTAAGGTTGAATTCCAACAGTATGAATAGTCACCGATAACCACTTATACTATGAAACGAGAACTATATACTATGAACGAGAACTCTACCCATAAAAACGATGATTTTTGCAAAAAAAAAACACCAAAAACACCCCCCAA